>CAUYON010082128.1:0-79080 GCA_963573935.1 Arctocebus calabarensis
GGTCAGGAGAAAACTTCTAAATACGGATCAAAAATGTTTTCACATAGTAAATGAGAAAATCTCATGAATGTTATGTCAATCAGATTGATAAAAATATCTCAGATTGTATGTGAAGCCCGCACACTGTACCCCATGATTGAATTAATGTATACAGCTATGATTAAATAAAAAAAAAGAAAGAAACAAAATAAAGGAGTTAGAGAAAGGGATAAAGGTAGAGAGGGAGGGAGGAAGAGAGAGAGGCAGGGTGGAAAGGATGGAGGTAGGGAAACAAAGAATGAGAGAGTGGCCCAGCCTGGTGGCTCACACCTATAATCCTAGTACTCTAGGAGGTTAAGGCAAATGAATTGCTTGAACTCAGGGATTCAGAGAGCAGCTTGAGCAAGAGTCAGACTCTGACTCTACTGAAAAAGAGAAAAACTAGCCAGATGTTTTGTCTGGCACCTGTAGTCTCAGTTACTTGGGAGGCTGACAGTAGAGGATTGCTAGAACACAGGAATTTGAGGTTGCTGTGAGTTAGGCTGATGTCATAGCACTCTATCCTGGATGACAGAGGGAGAATTTATCCCAAAAATACACACACAAAAAAACAAGACTCATTTTTGTCTCAAAAAGCAGGGATTTTTTTGAGACAGACTCTCACTATGTTGCCTTAGTTAGAGTGTCATGGTGTCGCAGCTCACCCTTACCTCAAACTCTTGGGCTTAAGCGATTCTCTTGCCTCGGCCTCTCACATAGTTGGAACTACAGGTGCCTGCTACAAGGCCAGGCAATTTTTTTTTTCTTGGAATTCCCATTGTTGTTTAGCAGGCCCAATCCGGGCTCAAACCCGCCAGCCTTGGTGTATGTCGCTGGTGCCCTAGTCACTGAGCTATGGGTGTCAAGCCTCAAAATGCAATTCTAAACCCTGTAGTTATGATCTCCCCAGTCAAATCTTTCAGCCTCCCTATCCTTAAGTGACCACTCATCTACTATCTCTGTAGATTTGCTTATTCTCAACATTTCATTAAAAGACATCTATAAAATATGTAGCATCTGGGGTTTGGGTACATCCACTTAGTGTAATGTTCTCACAGTCAATGACATCAGGCCACTCTTCCCAGGGAGAAGGAGCAATACTTTGTCTCAAAATAAACAACAATTCCAAATGCAGTAGAATGGAACAATATGCCTTCCATGTCAATTCATGGTAGCATGAATGCAAGCAGGGAGATAAGATTGACTGTATCTTCAGGTGCTCTCACTACCTCAGTAATTGTTATGCTGGGAGCATTTAGAGTCTGTAAAGTTTTGGAAAACATCTTATGTAGCTTTACTGAAATACGTAGTTTACCCTTTTCAAGGGTACAATTCTGTGTTTCTTAGTATATACACAGGATTGTACAGCTATGATCACAATCTAATTTCAGAACTTTTTCTTCTCTCCCCACTAAAAGAAAGTCAATATTGACTAGCAGTCCCTTTCATCTTCTCCACCACCATTCCCAACCTCCTCTCTTCTCCTGGCATGTATTGTTTGGCCTTGTCTTGATGTGTTCTTATATGTTCAATCATAGTATATGTCGTCTTTTGTAACGGACCTTTTTGCTTATCATAATGTTTTGAAGGTTCATTCATATTGTAAGATAAATATGCCCTTCATTCCACTTTAATGTTAAAAAATATTCCATCAAATAAACGTAGCAGATTTGACCTATCCAATCATCTGTGGATCCCATTTAAATTACTGAAGAAGCAGTTCCCTTTTACTTATCTTTCTTTTCTTATCTTTTCTCTTCTTTCCTTTCCTTTCCTTTCCTTTCCTTTCCTTTCCTTTCCCTTCCCTTCCCTTCCCTTCCCTTTTCTTTCTTTTTCTTTCTTTCTTTCTTTCTTTCTTTCTTTCTTTCTTTCTTTCTTTCTTTCTTTCTTTCTTTCTTTCTTTCTTTCTTTCTTTCTTTCTTTCTTTCTTCCTCCTCCTCCTCCTCCTCCTCCTTCTTCTCTCTTGTTTACTTTTTTTCTTGAGACAGAATATTACTATGTTGTCCTTGGTAGAGTTTCCTGGCATCATATCTCAGAGCAACTTCAAACCCTTAGACTTAAGCAATTCTCTTGTCTCAGCCTCCCAAGTAACTGGGTCTACAGGCACCCACCACAATGCCCGTCTATTTTTTCTGTTGCAGATCACATTGTTCTTTAGCTGGCACAGTCTGGGTTTGAACCTGGCAGCATCGATGTATGTGGCTGGCATCATGCACACTGAGCTATGGGCGCCGCCATAGTCATAGTTTCTTAAATGATTTTCATCTTCAAGATGTGATACATCTATCAAATGCCTTTTCTGTGTTTCTTGACAGGATCATGTGTTTTTTCTTCTTTGTTCAATTAATGTAGTGAATTTTAATGGTTGATTTTCTGTTATTGAACTAGCCTTGATTTACTGGTATGAAATCAAATTTGGTGAACATGTGTACAATATTTTTTATGCTAAAGGACTTTTTCTTTTCTTTTTTTTGTTTATTAAATAATAGCTGTGTACATTAATGCAATTGTGGGATACAACAGGCTGATTGTATATATAATTTTAAATACTTACATCAAACTGGTTAACATAGCCTTCACTGCATTTTCTTAGTTATTGTGTCAAGACATTTATATTCTACACTTAGTAAATTTAACCTGCACCCTTGTAAAATGCACCATAGGTGAGTTCCCACCAATTACCTTTCCTTCACCCATCCTCCCCCACCCCTCCACTCCATCTCCTCTTTCTCCTTTGTCTTGGGCTATAGTTGTGTTATAGATTTCATAGGAAAGTGTGGGAGTTTATAAATGGGTTTCATAGTAGGGATGAGTAAATTGGATACTTTTTCTTCCATTCATGAAATACTTTGCTAAGAATATGTTCCAGCACCATCCATGTAAACAAGAAAGAGGTAAAATGTATCTATTTTTTAAGGCTGTAGAATATTCCATTGTGTAAATATACAACAGTTTATTAATCCATTCATGGGTCAATGAGCCATTGGGCTTCTTCCATTACTTAGTAATTATGAATTGGGCTGCACTGAACATTCTGGTGCAAATATCTTTGATATAAAGTAATTTTTGGTCTTTTGGATGTATACCTAGTAGAGGAATTGATGGATCAAATGGCAGGTCTACTTTCAGAACCCTAAGTGATCTCTAAAAATATTTCCAAAAGGAATATATTAGTTTGCATTTTTATACACATATACAGTCTATCACTTATGTATTTGAGACTGTATTTCCCCCTATGTCCCCCCAAAATGCAGTGGTACAATCATAGCTATAGGCAATTCAACCTGCTTAACTCAAGTTATCCTCCTGAGTGGATACTCCTCAGCATGTGGGAGTACAGGTGCATGCCAGCACTCTGGCTAAATTTTGCTTGCTTTCTTTCTTTCTTTCTTTCTTTCTTTCTTTCTTTCTTTCTTTCTTTCTTTCTTTCTTTCTTTCTTTCTTTCTTTCTTTCTTTCTTTTTTTACAAGTAGAGTCTCCCTAAGGAGACTAGTCAGGAATCCTTGGCTTCAAGTGATGCTCTTCCTGGGAATCTTAAAGTGACAGGACAGGTAGGTATGAACTACAGTGCTCATCCATAGTTTTGTTTTGATGAAGGTTTCTTTCTATTACTATAACAGATAATGGACTGTAGATTAAAAATAAAATATTTATTCAGATATAATTCACAACCTCCACAGTTCACCCATTTGAAGTATACAGTTCAAGACTATACTTTCAGGGATCACTTGTATAGTTGCTTGTTTGTTGCAAGAGTCTTTTCCCTGAATGTGTAAATGAGAGAGATGGAAAGTTAGAGAGAGGAAAGAAAGGGATGAAGGAATGAAAAGAAAGGGGAGAGAGAGAGAAAG
This sequence comes from Arctocebus calabarensis, assembly GCA_963573935.1. NCBI lineage: Eukaryota > Metazoa > Chordata > Mammalia > Primates > Lorisidae > Arctocebus > Arctocebus calabarensis. The sequence goes on from CAUYON010082128.1 coordinate 3,870, forward strand.
AAAGAGAAAGGGAGAAAAATTGATAAAAGGAAGGGAGGGAGGAAACAGAAACAGGAAATGGACAAACTTAGTGACTCACACCTATAATCCTACCCCTCTGGGATGCTGAGATGAGTGGAATTCTTGGACTAGGTGATGCTGAGAACTGCTTGACCAAGAGCCAGACCCTGTCTCTACTACAAAATTGAAGAATTATCTAGGCATTGGGGCAGGGTCCATACTCCTGGTCATTTGGGAGGTTGAGGCAGAAGGATTTCCCGAATCCTGGAATTTGAGGTTGCTATGACTAAGGCTGAGGCCATGTATGCTTAGCCTAGACTATGTAGCAAAACTATCTCAAAATTTCACCAACACACACACACACACACACACACACTCAAGCACAGACAACAAAAGAAACCAACAACAAACATTTTCATTACCTAAAAAGATCAGAACTACCTTGATTGTTCAAGCAAAGTAGACATGTTTTAAGACCTGTAAATCTATGACCAAATTGAGGCTGTAGCCTGCAATAGGAAATTTGTAACCTTTTATGAAATGGATCTATTTAGATATGTGTCAAAACCGGTCTTTGAAATAGTATCCCCACTTAAGTGATTCCGTCCAGTTCTGTCATCTATGATTCAATTTGAGTCACAGTGCTGTACAAAATCTCATCTGTTGTGTGAACCTACACCTAGAAACTCAACTGTCATTAGAATTAGTAAGGTACAATTGGGAAAACATTTATCTCTCTGCAAATGGAGGACTAACAAGTTTCCTCTTCCAAAACCTTCAGAGATATCAGATGAAGTGAGCAGAAAAGGCCAATTAGTATCTGTGATCACAAGCCTGGATGACATCACAATGGGTGTGTCCCCTTGTTACCATTGTCAAGCTTAGTCTTATTCCTGCTAAGCCTGGGTAGTGGCTGTGTGGTTTTCTTATTGTACTTCTTGTGTTTCAACCTGTTACAAAAGTGTGGGGTTCTTTTCTCCATACTCAATTCCTGCTTTGGAATTTTTCTTTGTATCTGTGTGTAAAGGTATTCAAGGATACTTTCTTTCCTTTTCATGTCATGGATTTCTAAAAAATGAAAGAGTGTGGTTTATACCTACTGATGCTTTGGGATGTTGTAGACCAGGAACTCAAGCACAGAGATCAGATACTGATTTTGCAGACCCGACAGGTATTCTCAGTTCTACATTCCTGGTAGAATTGAAAGAATCAATTTCTACGATCCTGGTGTTTTACTTATATCTCTAGAATTGGCTTGATTTTAAAGGTAGGTGTCTCACTGAACATTCTCTCTTAACATCGGGATAGGCACTGTGTCCAGTAATGTCCTCAATAGCTCTAGTAATTTATGAAGATCATTTGAAATATCAGGCTATCTGGAAAGTTCCAACATTCCTGACCTCAGTGCCAGGTGTGCCCAAGCTTTTGGCTTCCCTTGGCCACATAGGAAGAAGAGTTTTGTTGGGCCACACATTGAATACACAAACACTAATGAAAACTGGTAAGAAAAAAAAAAAAGCCATGCATACTGTTGGTTGTACATGCCACCACAGATAAGCAAAATATTCATGAAATGATCCATATGTGTCATAGGGGCCTAAGGACTGGACAGTCTTATATACACTAGAATGAATCAATTTTTAAGTAGAGCTCAGTGACTCTTGATAAGCATTACTAAAATATTTGGATGATCTGGTAGGCTAAGGGGGATGGGACCCCTGAGCTCAGGTGTTGGAGACAAGCCTGAGCAATAGAAAGACACCCACCCCCCCAAACCTTCACATGGTTTCTACTAAAATAGAAAAGGTAGCCAAGTCTTCTGGCACTTAAATGTTATTCCATTTCCTCAAGAGGGTGAAGAAGGAGGATCCCTTTAATCCAGGCGTTGGAGTTGGCTTTGTTTTAGGCTGATGCCATGAGAGTTTTGGCAACAGAGTGAGAGTCTATCTCATTGAAAACCAATAATAATAATAGAAAAAAATAAATTTTGCTATTCACACTTCCCAAGAGCAAAAGTACAAGGATGGGTCAGTAGTCTGGTGGAGTGGTGGACTGTTGTGCCCAGTTCAGGTAATCTCCAAAGACCACCAGGGAGACAAACTCGATGCAAAAGCAAAAGAGCCTTAATTCAAGCTTGAGCCTGGGCCCTCAGTTTACCCATTGCAGTGGGAGTGTGCTAAGGACCCTGACCGCTGGGTTACTGGGGGTTTTATTGCTGTTACTAGTGGGGTAGGGGATTTCCAAGCTGTGGCGAGTATGACTGGCTACTTTAGATACTTTTTACCCCTACTAGTTGGGCTTGTATCAGACAGTGTTTTTTCGGCTCGGGCTGCTATCTTACTGGTGGGGTGAGCCCCTTGCTTGGCCTTGATAGACTGAAAGTGGGCGGTTTGTTACGAAATGGAGTTACTCTTGCTCTTTCAGTCCCCCTTTGTCTTGTGACCATCCAGACCCATTCATGGGGCTGGGGTTTCATAGTTTTCTTCTGTGGACAGTGACTTGTATTGACTTTGTAAAACAAGCAACTGCACTGCTCCTATCCACTCTCTAATGAAGGTTAAAAACCTGTTGATGACACAAGGGCCCACAGTGAGGAGGAGAATGAGCAGAGTTAAAGGTCCCATTAATGCAGTAATTAGAGTCTGAACCAAGGTGACCAGTTAAAGAGGAATTCATACCAGCTCTGATATTGTTCTTTTTCTAGTTTTCTCTTGGGCAGCACCTCTCTGACTAGTGCCATGGATTCCTTGACCACCCCTGAGTGGTCAACATAGAAACAACACTCTTCTCCTTAGGCTGCACAGAGGCCCCCTTGCTGTAGGAATAAGAGGTCTGAGCCTCTTCTATTTTGTAAGACTACTTCTGACAGAGAGGTTAGAGATTCTTGTAAGAAGATGATGGACTTTCCTAATCTTTCTATATCTAGATCTATAGCAGTCTGCAGGACATCATAATTTTTGTCCTGGTTAATTAGCGAGGAGACACCGGTCCCAGCTCCTGCTAGTCCTAAACCCATGACCACAGCTAACGTCACGGGGAGACCAGTTCCCGTTTAGACCTAGGATTGGTACTTTCTAGCCTTTGATAGATACTGTTGCCTGTATAATACGTGAGGCGGGGCAACAGTTGGTCTAGGACACAGAACTCCTGGGTAACGTTGAGCACTTCCCTGTGTACACAGGGTGTTAGGCCTGTAGAACATGCCCACCAAGTGTTATTTGAGAGTATAAGATACCCGGTACTGTTCCATGCAAAGGTGTCATTGCATAGGTGTTGAAATAGGGGGCCGGGATGTCCTATATACAGTCCTTGTCCTGATATGGCTTGCAGGTTTATGTGGGGGCCTTGCTGCTGACTTCTGCAGGCATCAACTGTTGTGCTCACAGTGGGGCACTCCTGTAAAGGAATGCTTTCATAGTATATGGGTTGAACTTCAAGGCACAACCAGCAGGACTCTGTGAGGTCTGGCCTGGAGGGAGGCATTTACCACTTGGTAGGTCTTGGCAAGTAGTCCCCACATAAGGTTAGAGATGGATATTGGCGCGAAGGTGTCTGAGGCTGTAGGCGGGGAGCTAGGATGCTCAAGGGCAGGGACCTGGGAAGGATGGAAAGGAGAAAGCACCAGGTTAGGCACAACTGCTGTGGGTGGCTCAGAGGCGACCAGATTTACTTTCACTTGAATGGTAAACAGTAATCCACTGTCATACCTGGTTTGGTATAGCCTACATCCCCATGTCTTGCCAGTCTCCCACTCCTGCTTTGTCTTACCCTCCTTAATGAAGGTAAGAGTCAGGGGGTTGCAACCAAGGCTGACCGTGGTGATGCAAGTGTCCAAAAGGGCCCCTGGGGGTGGGGGTCAGGGATTTTGGAGACTCGAATAAGGTCAGTTTTGGTGGGAATTTTCCAATTGAACCAACCAGTTGATTCACATCCCCAAAAAGAGCAGCAGAAATCTTGAGGTCCCCTGCACTCTTTTACTCGGTCCTGATCTCTGCCCTTTCCGAGGCAAACATAGAAATAAGTATTTCTTAATGCCTGTCTCTGGGAAGGTTGTGCGCAGCTGGGAATCCAAGCTCTTCCCACTGCTTAATCACTTACTTCCCGGGTTCCAGCCGCTAATCAGCACAGGTCAAACTGTAGGTCCAGGAACCAGCTGCCTTTGAGGGTCACTTGGGAGGTGCTATTAATAACTTCTCCCAAGGTCGCCAAGTATGGTTAAAGGGTCTATGGGGATTTGAGTAGCAACTACTCAGGGAGATGACTGAAACTAAGAGTCAGGGCAAGGAATGGTACCAGAGTCAGTCCCAAGGCAGCTGCTCCTTGTGCAGCTTGAGCTTTAGCAGGTTGTTTGTCTTTCTTTGGATCTTCCATTGCGGGATGAAGTCTTCATGGATGGCAAAGGGGCCTGTAAGTTTGACTGGGGTGTGATTAACCCAGGAGGTGATGCCATCTACTTTGAGTGCAGTGGGTGTTGCCAGGACTACAATGTAGGGTCCTTTCCACTGAGGCTCCAGCTCCTCCCAGCAGTGTCTTTTAACATACACCCAATCGCCGGGTTGGTACATATGGGGTTCTGGAACCAGGTCACTCTTGTAGATGATTTTGAGGTGGGACCAGACGTCTGAATGGACCCGCTGGAGATATTCCAAAGAAAGGAGTAACTCATAGTCTTCTAACTCTGCTATTATTTTAGATTGCAAGCTAGGGGTGATGGGGGAAGGAGTACCATATGTGATTTCATAGGGGGTAAGTCCTAAAGTGTAAGGTGAGTTTCTAATTCAATAAAGGGCATAGGGAAGAAGAGCCACCCAGTCCCAGCCAGTCTCCATGGTTAATTTAGTTAGGGTCTCCTTTAATGTTCTATTTATTCTTTCAACTTGACCTGAATTCTGGGGGTGGTATGCACAATGTAATTTCCAATCTGCCCCTATTGCTATAGCTACTCCCTGAGTTACCTGGGAGACAAAGGCTGGTCTGTTATCTGCACCTATTAGGGAGGGAAAGTCATACCTGGGTAGGATATCTTTCAGTATCTTCTTGGCCACAGTCTGAGCTGTTTTACACTTGGTTGGGAAGGCTTCAACCCATCCCAAGAAGGTATATACAAAATTAGAAGGTACTTAAAGCCATATGTATCTGGTTTAACTTCAGTGAAATCTACTTCTCAATTTGTGCCTGGCTTTGTACCCCAAAATCTGGTGCCTTGACTGGAGGAACCAGTTCTCACATTAGTGAGTTGGCAAGCTATGCACTCAGCTATTACTTTTCCTACTTTTCTGCCCATTTGTTCAATTTTAATTTTAGCTTGCCTGACGAGATCTTTCATCTTGCAAGTGTCCACATGGGTTGCTCGGTGCATTTGCCATAGCACTTGGCTAGCTAGAGGGACTGGGAGTATTATTTTTCCACCAGTTTTCCACCAGTGTCCATCTGGGCAAAGGGCTTGCGGTATTCCACTTATCCATTTCAGGTCATCTTTGGGGTACAGCAACTTTTCTGGCAATGTTGGGGGTCTTGGGTCCAGTAGCTGCATGGGCAGGACTGGATCCACTGCAAGAGCAGTGTTCTTAGTTGCTTGGTCTGCTTTGTGATTTCCATGGGCTATCATGGTGTTCAGCTTCTGGTGGCCAGGGAAGTGGATGATGGCTACCTTTTTGGGTAACTAGAGGGTTGCCAGGGGATCCAAGATCTCTTCTCTATTCTTAACAGTCTTGCCATCTGCTGTTAACAAGCCCTGTTCTTGATAGATTGCTCCATGGACATGGGCAGTGGTGAAAGCATACAGAATGTCTGTGTAAATGTTTATTTTTCTGTCTTTGCCAAGCATTAGGGCTTGGGTTAGGGCTATTAGCTTTGCTGTCTGAACTGAAGTTCCCTTTGGAAGGGTGGCTGCCCATATTGTCTCAGACTCTGTGACTACTGCTGCCCCAGCATACCTGTGTCTTTTATATATATATATATATATATATATATATTTTATTATTATTATTGTCATCGGGGATTCATTGAGGGTACAAGAAACCATGTTACACTGATTGCATTTGTTGGGTAAAGTCCCTCTTATGATCGTGTTTTGTCCCTGAAAGGTGTGACACACACCAAGTCCCCACCTCCTTACTCCTTCCCTCTCTCTGCTCTTCCTTTCCCCACCCCTCCCTCATTCTTTCTCTCTCTGCTCTCCCCTTCCCTCACCCCCACTGTGTCATTAATTGTCCTCATATCAAGCTTGAGTACATGGGATTCATGCTTCTCCATTCTTGTGATGTTTTACTAAGAACAATGTGTTCCACTTCCATCCAGGTTAATACAAAGGCTGTAAAGTCTCCATTTCTTTTAATGGCTGAATAGTATTCCATAGTGTACATATACCACAGCTTGTTAATTCATTCCTGGGTTGGTGGGCATTTAAGTTGTTTCCACATTTTGGCGATTGTAAATTGAGCTGAAATAAACAGTCTAGTGCAGGGGTCCTTATGATAAAATGATTGTTTTCCTTCTGGGTAGATGCCTAGTAATGGGATTGCAGGATCAAATGGGAGGTCTAGCTTGCGTTCTTTGAGAGTTCTCCATACTTCCTTCCAAAAAGGTTGTATCAGTTTGCAATCCCACCAGCAGTGTAAAAGTGTTCCCCTTCTCTCCACATTCATGCCAGCATCTGCAGTTTTGAGATTTTGTGATGTGGGCCATTCTCACTAGAGTTAGATGGTATCTCAGGGTGGTTTTGATTTGCATTTCTCTAATAATTAGGGATGATGAGCATTTTTTCATACGTTTGTTAGCCATTCGTCTGTATTCTTTAGAGAAGGTACTATTCATGTCTCTTTCCCATTGATATATGGGATTGTTGGCTTTCTTCATGTGGATTAATATGAGTTCTCTATAGATCCTGGATATCAAGCCTTTGTCTGATTCAAAATACGCAAATATTCTTTCCCATTGGGTAGTATGTCTATTTGCTTTGGTTGTTGTCTCATTAGCTGTACAGAAGCTTCTGAGTATAATTAAGTCTCATTTCTTTATTTTTTGTTGTTGTTGCAAATGCCATGGTAGTCTTCTTCATGAAGTATTTCCCCAGGCCAATATCTTCCATTGTTTTTCCTGTGCTTTCTTTTAGGATTTGTATTGTGTCATGCCTTACATTTAAGTCCTTTATTCACCTTGAATCAATTTTTGTGAGTGGAGAAAGGTGAGGGTCGAGTTTCAGTCTTTTACATGTGGATATCCAGCTTTCCCAGCACCATTTATTGAATAGGGAGCTTTTCCCCCAAGGTATGTTCTTTCTTTTATTTTTATTGAATCATAGCTGTGTACATTAGTGCAATCATGGGGTACAGTGTGCGGGCTTCATATACAATCTGAAATATTTTCATCCAACTGTTCAACATAAGCTTCATGGGATTTTCTTGTTTATTGTGAAAACATTTGTGTTCTGCATTTAGTCACCTGATCATTCTAAGATGCACCATAAGTGTGATCCCACTCTTTACCCTCTCTCCACCCATGCATCCTCTTCCCTTCCCTCCCTTTCCCCTTTCCCCGACTTATTCTGCTATAATTGGGTTATAGCCTTCATATGAAAGCTATAAATTAGCTTCACAGTAGGGCTGTATACACCTGCTTTCGATTCTTTTGGTTATCTATCCAGAAGTGAAATTGTTGGATCATATAGTAATTCTGTATTTGACATTTTGAAGAACCATCACACTGTTGCCCATAATAGCCATAATATTTTACATTCCCACAAACAGTGCAGGGACTCCAATTTCTCCACATCCATGCCAACACTAGTTATTTTCTGGTTTGGGGTTTTGTTGTTGTTTGTTTCTTTGTTTGTTTGTTTTGATAACAGCCATGCTGAGGGGTACAGAGTGTTTTCTTGTCATGGTTTTAGTGTGCATTTCCCTGGTGACAAAGGATAGGGAATTTTCTCATGAGCTTGGTGGCTTCTCTCACTCTTCTTTCAGGGTACACAGACTCCTGGACTTTGGACCCTCTGGGCAAGGAGATCAGGCCTTGGATACCAAGTATGGCCAGCCTCACTCTCTACTGTCAGATAGGGCAGCTGGAGGAGGAGCCCTCCTGCCTCTCCTGGCCTCTTCCTGGATAGTCCGCTGTCCCTGTGAGGTGGGGTCACAGGTGCCCTCTGTCTTGTAGGTCATCTGTGGGAAGTGCTCCGAGTTCAAGGCTGAGAACAGCAGGCAGAGCCGTGTTTGTAGAGAGTGTTTCCTGACACAGCCGGTGGTCCCTGAGAGCCCCAGCCCTGAGGCTTCAGCTGAACCCAAGCAGAGCACAGAGGTGGGTGCTCGTGGTTCCTGCTCCCCTTGGAGTGGCACAGTGGAGCCTCTCAGGCCAGACATGTGTCCTTACCTCCAACCCCATGGCTCTGTTAACTCTGCTCCCAGAGCTGCCCGGGGCCCAGGATGATAGAGGGTATCTTGGTGAAGTCTACAGGCCCTGGGAACCACCAGGGAGAGCTGCCGGGAATAGCCAGAGCAGCCTACATTTGCATGCGTGTGTGTGTGTGCACGCATATGTGCAGTGTCTGCATGCACGTGTGCAATGTGTGTGCGTGTGCATCAGCAGTATGTGTGCACATGTGTACAGTGTGTGTGTGTGTGTGGTGTGTAGAACTAAAACACGTTCAGCCCCTGGGCCATGGCCCACTTCAGGTACAAGATGTTGGGTTTTCCTATTATTTTGATGCTGTCCTGACCCAAAACGTGGATTTCCTCCCCTCAGAGGACCTAGCCTGCAAGCCCCACCTGATGCCACATGCACCTATGTTCTGCAGGCCTGGATTCAAGTGACCCTTGGTGATGGGGGAGGCTGGTCCCCATCTCTGTCCAGGCCTCAGTTGTGCCTCCACAGCCAACTCCTTCCCAGTAGTGGCCGTGGCCCTGCCCCAGCCTCCTTAGGAGCAAGCATGACCACTGCGAGTGAGACACCCCTAACCTGTGCCTCTGTGTCCCCAGAAGCCACCCACTGTAGAATCCCGGCCCAGCCTTCTCTGTGGGCCCCTGCGACTGTTGGACAGTGGTGAGGCCTGGAGTGAGGTATGGGCCACCATCCCCATGTCGGACCCCCAGGTGCTGCACCTGCAGGGAGGTAGCCAGGTACGTGTCCCTGACCCAGGCTGGATGCTGGGGGGTTCCACCCTGCTTCTATGGTCCAGAGCCTCAGGCCTTGAGTGCCCACAGCAGGCCTGGGCCACCTGCCTAGGGACCACCTGCTTGAGCAAGGTTATCTGGGGCCTCAGTTTTCCCAGCCACTCAGAATCCCCCTCTGCTCCCTACTCACAGGAGATAAGACTTACTGAAGCCAGGACCCCAGAGCCAGCCAGAGTTCGAGGAGGGCTGTGGGTCTGGCTCCCCCTCTCCACATGCATGCATTTATTCACCTTTTCATTCATTAATGCATCCTGGCTGGGCTCGGAGCTGTAGACCCTGTGGGGACCAACTCGGGAACCCTTACAGCCCCTCTCCTAGTCAAGGACCCTCATCTGTCCCTTTTGAGCTCTAGCTGCTGCCTTGTCACAGAAGCTCATCCTGCCTCACCTCCCCAGTGGCCTGGCAGCCTGAGAGAGGCCCTGGGGTCTAGGTATCCTGTGAGGTGGGCAGGACATCCCTCTCCCTGTATTCCTCTGTCAGAGGGCCAGTGGGTTGCCCAGCCTTCTGTTAACAGAGGGCAGCACAGGCATGGCTACCACCACCAGGCCCATCCAGCTCAGCACTTGCTTTGTGTGCATGGAGCTCAGGGGGCTGCCTGGTGAGCCTGAGGACCCCACTCACCCTCTACTTTTTGCTGCAGGACAGCCGGCTGCCTCTCACCATCCCTCTCACAAGCTGCATGATAAGTGTGCCTGATCCCAAGGAGAAGCCGGACTCAGGGCATGTGTGGAAGCTGCAGCGGGCCCAGCAGTCCTGGTACCTGAGTGCTCCCTCTGCAGAGCAGCAGCAGCAGTGGCTGGAGGCCCTGAGCACTGCCACCCAAGGGGACGTGCCCCAGGACAACCCCGGGACTCTGCAGCTTCAGGCCCCTGCAGATGCGGCTGCTCTATGAGCTCAGCCTGCCCTTTGGACTCCTGTATTGGGCCTATGCTCTCCTGGGAGGTGGCATCAGAGGTCACATGAAAGGTGCCTAGAACTTGTAATAGCCCTGAGCTCTGAGCACTTGGCCCTGGAGGGTACTCCCTCTTCAGAGAAAAGGAAACTGAGGCCCAGAGTCACCCAGCAAATCTCAGCCAAGAGCCCAGCTTCCACTCAGCCCCAGAAGCATGGCTCAGAGCAGGGGAGTGTGGCTGAATGGTGACACAAGCTCCAAAAGGGAAAAGGAGGCAGCCGGGGCACCACTCAGGGAGAGCCACGTTACTGCCTGGTCAACAGATGTCTGCAGTGTGGTCCACCTCAGCCTCTGCCCATCCTGTCTACGCTGTGGACTCTGAATCATGACTCACTCCCTCGGGGCTCCCCTCCCTTCTCTGCCCCTCTCCTGCAGTCCTGCCTGTAGCCCACAGGAGGGGTGAGTGATAGGTCTGTCCCAACCTGGCTGGACTCACGGTTCCTGAATAATTCTGCAGAAACTCTGCCGGGAGACTCACCCCAGCCACCATGTAGCCAATGTGTGAGATTCGTGGCCGCCTACTTTGCAGGCAGCACAAATCTGCATAAATAAATGCCAGCCACCAGTAGGTGGCCACAGCCTCACATTCTCTCCCTATCCCTCATCAGTGTCCCCCAACAAGGCAGCCCCACTGGTACATAGCTAGGGGACAAAGGTGGCAGAAGGACCTAGGCCTTGTCTAGAGAGCAGTTCTGCACCTTGGTCCTGCCTGTGGGGAGTGTGAGCTCTGCTATGTGTAGCCGGTGAGTGGCCAGGCTCAGATGAGGAGGGCAGGGTGTCAGGCTCTCAAGATGGCAGCTGTGGGGACCTCACAAAGATCCTGGGGTGGGGCTCTTTGCCCAGAACCCTGAGGGCCTTTGGGAGAGAGTGGGCAGATTTAGGGACCAATGATGTGGGTCACTGTCTCAGGACCCCCCACTCCTGTAATATCCACATGACACCCTGTGAGGACACCTGGGCAGACTCGTGGAGCACCTGTCTTTGGGGGGACGGAGAGGGCAGCAATGAGAGCTAGAAATGGGGGGACTAGTCACAGATGAAGTAGGGGACACAGGTAAGGTAGGAGGGCACAGGTGGGGAGGATACAGGTAAGGGGACAGAGACAGGTGAGGGGGCACAGGTGAAGGAGTAGAGGTAAGGGGGGCGTGTGAGGAGACACAGATGAGCTTCTGCAAGTTCTAAATGGGCTGTACTTGGGAAGCTGCCTCAGCCAGTGCACACAGAGCCCCTGCCATATGCCTGTCCCATGCTCCCCATGCTGCACTGGGTATCCTAGTAGTTCCACCTCACTGAGGAAACTGAGGCTCAGGGAAGTGAAATACCCTGTGTGCTTCCATGCTGGGTGGGGCTGCAGGGTCCAGTGGGGTAGAGATGGAGACTAGCCCTTCTTCCCAGTGGGTCATGGTAGACAGAAGCCTTGAAGTGGCCACTTGGCAAGCAGAGGTGGAGGGCCTTGGCAATGTGGGGAGCTTCAACAACTGTCCTCACCCAGGTACCAGCCTGTATGGCAAGAGATTCTAGCATTTTCTAGAGATGAAAGAAATCCAGATGTTCTTGTAGAATCTCCTGAGAAACTTTAATAACTGCTGCAGGGTCTGAAATCAAGTGGTCCCAAACAACCCTGGGTGAGCAGCCAGCTTGGACTCAGAAAATGAGTCCTCTGGGAAGCAAGGACGAGGCATGTCACCACATGCCTCCAGACTCTGTCACCTGGTGCAGGGACTGCTGGTTGCCAGCCAGTTGGCTTGGATCTGGGCTTCTTTGTTCTTGCACTAGCAGCTACAGGCTGCTGTTCTCACTTTTTCCAGAAGAGGAAGCTGAGGTTCAGACAGGAAGAGTGAAAGAAACACACTTCTAGTCTCCAGCCTGCTGAGTCCACATGCTGCACCTTATGCGGCCGGCCTTCCTAGGATCTGTCCCCAGAGAGCCCTCCAGCTGGATGCTCCAGAAAGGGGGTTACTGAGGTGCAGCTGCACAGAGGACTGCTGGGCACCCACACCTAGGTGTTGGGCCCTCCCACCCCCTTGGCCTCTTCTTGCCCCACAGCCTGAGGCCTAGGCACACACTCCACTGCTCCTCTGTGGCCCCCTTGCTGGACACATGCTGGCTCTTGGCCTCCTCACTGTCCTTTCTCTTCCTCCTTTTTCCCAAGGCCAACACCCTCCCCCACCCCCACTTCCATAGGCACCCTCTGGGAAAAGGAATACAATGGGCGGGGCAGGGAGGTGGCACCTGAGGTTTCTGGGGTTGAAGAATATTGACTGGGGCAGGAAAGGATCTGGGGAACCCAATTGCTACATGAGCTAGAGCCCTTCTTCCACCACCCCCACCCCACCCCCCCAATCCCTGGTGGCTGTACCTGCCCAGCCTGCAGGCCGGGGCTCCCGGTATCAGCTCAGGGGCTGAAGTTAGAGTACAGTGGGCAACACAGTGGAAAGGTTTTCACAGATGGGAGAGCAGGAAAAAGAAGAGAAAATTAGGGGCAGGGGAGTGAACAGGCTCTTAGCAGAGGTTCCTATAAGGAGGTCAAAGCCCAGGGACTGCTAACCATATAGCACATTAACCTCACATCCAGAAGGGAATGGGGGGATGCTGGCCACATTCCCTGCAGTCCTGGGGAAGAGAATAAACCTCCAAGAGGGGCTGCTGCAGGCTAGGTGCTCTCTCTAGCCATTCAGGAGAATTACAACTCAGAAGGCACCTTAGTAGTGACAGTGAGGCCCAGAGGGAAATTCACTTGCTGAAGGTCACACAGTGAGTTAGGTGCCAGTGGGATTCACTCATTCACTGCTCATCCACTTGTTTCTGCCCCAGGCACTGCTAGCACACCTCCTGGGGGCCCAGCCTGGGCCATGCAGAGGGCAGGCCAGCCTCTGAGGCCCTGTCCCGTCCACTAAGCTGAACACTACTTGGGTTTCTAGGAAGGAGGGTCGGACACCACCTGTAGTCCCTGGCCCAGTCACACTTTCAGCCCCATCACCAGGCTCCAGGCCTCAGAACTGCCAGCCTTCTTCCCCTCAGGCCTTGTACTTGCTGACCCTGTGCCTGGGGGCGCTTCCTGCCTATCCCATGTGGCTGCCTCCCTGGCACTCACATTACTCAGCTGCCTCCACAGAAAGCCTTTGCTGCAGTCTCTCCATTTAAAAAAAAACAAAACAATTTTCTGTCTTGTTTAACCTCTCTTTCCCCATGTAGAATAGAAGCTCTCAGAGGGCAAGATGCAGCCCCTCCAGTACCGCCAGGCAGAGTAGGTGCTCGGGGAATAACTGCTGATAGTGGAGGAAAGGCTCAAGGACTCCCGCCTTGCTGCAGGCCCTTAAGTACATGAGTGTGGAATCTTCATTTTACAGATGGGGAAGTAGAGGCTGCCTGAGGTTGTAAAGGCCCTGGGCTCTCTTGTCTCCCCTGAGGTCCTGGGTCTCAGAGACGTGAGATTCAGCTTCTACTCAGATGTTTGGGTTCCATTATAAAGATGGACACACTGAGACCCAGAAAGTGTCATATCCTCGGGATACAGGCAGAGAGGAATTTGGACGCTGATCGGTCTGATTTCAGCTGTGTTTGCCTACCTTCCTTCCATGGAGGCATCAAGATTGGCAGCAAGGGGTACCTCTGAGCAGCCATCAGCCCCTAAAGCCTCATCCTGAGAGTCTGACTTCCACCAGGCCGGTGGCCCCAGAGCCTAGGCGTTGGGGCAGCCCTCGCACCACCCTCCCTGCAGCCTGTGGGGCTTCTAGGCCTTGACTTTTAGCACCAGCTGCTCCAGGGACCTCACCTCCCTCCTGGAATCCAAACCCCTCTGAGTAGCCACTTCTGGCCCTGGGTATCCAAGGAAGATGGGCTTACCTCCCCTGGAGTCACTTGCTCTGTCTCTACAGATAAGCTCCTTTATGCCAGGGACCATCCAGGAAGAGCCTGGTCCATCTGGCAGTGTGACCCCACAGCCCATACCTTTCAGGCAGCCCCCCATAAGAAACCCTCCTTTTGGGGCTCCCAGTGGGCCAGGGGCAACAGACGCCCACTCTGAAGCTGTGGGCAGCTGGGCAGCTCTTGGCACTGGGTGGGTATGGTCCAGGCCTGTTCCCTTTTACCCTCAACATCTCCTCCTCTCCCTAGGAAGAAACAGCCATGGTTCCCAAAGGGCACTAAGTGGGCTGTCTCCAGAGTCCAGGTTGCTCCCTGGCCACAACACCTCTCACTGTTCATCTATCACTCGGACTGAGAAATTTCTACCTCCCACCCCATGTGGAGGAGGAAACAAGGAAAGGGACCCAATGGGAGCCACAAACTCCTCCTCTAAGTCCAGGGCTTCTCCCTCCATTCCAGGGACCTTGGATGAAGTTGAAGGAGGGCAGGCAGTGTGGGGGGATGAAGAGGGAGGCAGGGGAGGAGAAGCCAGGCCCCCACCCCACATTCTGCACATTCCGTCCTGGAAAGTGGCCTCCTCGGTTGCTTGGTGCCAGGGCCCGTCCTGCCCTCCTGCTGACCTGGTAGATTTCTGGGCTCCATGCCCTGCTCCTAGGTGGGAAGCTCTGACAGAAGCTCCTGCAGGTCTAGGAAAGGCTGCATCTTAGTGACGATGACAATGAAACAACCATGTGGTTGGACAGCACCAACATACCACCTCCTAAGCAGGGTTCAATTCCCCTAAAACCTCTAGTGTGCTCACAGGAAGTGCAGGTCCTAATGCCACCCTGGGCGAGAGTGTGGTTGGGACCAGGATGGCAGCTCACCCACTCTTCTGTTCTGACTCCCTTGGTGCCTCCTCCCAACCTTTATGGATACCCTGTAAAGGCCCCAGGCTGGACCCAGCCCTCCCCAACCAGCCAGGATGGAGTAAACATAAGGTTGTGCCTGGAGGCTCAGGAAGAGCTGGAGGATTGGTGTGAGTAAACACACCCTCGAATTTCTGGAAAACCAAGTTGTACCTGGAAGCCGGCTCCACCTGTGACCCAGGTGTGGCTAATCAGCAGTCCCTATTCATGCAGCCATCAGGATTGGTTTGGGGGTGGTCCCCAAGATGACCCAAGATGGCCTCCCTTCTAGGAGATTGTGGGGGAAAGTCTGAGTTCCTATCTTGGGAGGTCATCTTGGATAGAAAGAGTCTCTCAGTGAGACCCAGTAGTGGGAGAAAATCTAATCTCATCTGACGTAGTTATGTGAATAAATAAATAGATAAAGTAGTTATCTGAGGGAATAAATTTCACATGAGGTAAGATTTCCTGGTAACCGCTGTTGCACTCCACCCAGCAGCCACTGTTTTATAGGGAGTAGCCTACACCCTCCAACATGTCCTGCCTTGGCCATATTTCCTGTACCCAGAATCCAGGCTCACAGTTACTCTGAGGACACAAAAACCTTTCCTCTTTCCTGCTAGAGCCAGACCTGTGCCCCCACTGTCAACTCAGGCTCCAATGCCCCAGCTCTGACCACTGTAAATGCTACACACCACCTCCCTCTGAATCTCCATCCTAGAAAAGGAGCTGGGCTTTCCCTTCGCCTTGTGAAAGCTCAAAGAAATAAATTATCTGGGTGGTGCCTATGGCTCAGTGAGTAGGGCATCATACCCATATACCGAGGGTGGCAGGTTCAAACCCGACCCCAGCTAAACTGCAACAAAAAAATAGCCAGGCATTGTGGCAGGCGCCCTGTAGTCCCAGCTACTCAGGAGGCTGAGGCAAAAGAATCGCCTAAGCCCAGGAGTCAGAGGTCTCTGTGAGCTGTGATGCCCTGGCACTCTACCAAAGGTGACAAAGTGAGACGCTGTCTAAAAAAAAAAAAAAAGAAAGAAATTATCTGCCCCACACACACAAACAACACCTGCCCAAAAGGGGCACTAGAAAACTGCCGACACCCAAACAGCCCTAAGGAAAATAATATTGGGGTCTAATCACAAAGCACCCTACTTCCCAGAGTCAGGGAGTGACTATATTGTGCTGTGTGAGGCCACAAGCTCAGAGGCCAACAGTATTTTATCCTCTGGCTTCCCAAAACCTCAGAGGAAGTGGCTATGGTCCTCACTTTGCTTATACAGAGGATGTTGCTGCCCAACACGGGGAGGCCAGGCCTTAGGTGGATTCCCACAGTAGCGGACTAGGGATTCCAGTGTAAGAAGTTTATTTGAGAAGTGATCCATGAAACACGGACTGAGGCAGAGAAGGGATGAAAGTCAATTAGTGTCTCCCCAAAATTCAAGTCTGCCCAGAACCTCAGAACATTACCTTATTTGGAAACAAAATGTAATTAGTTAAATTAAAATGAGGTCACTTGTGATGTGTATAAAGTTAGATATTTAAGTGAGGTTTGGTGTAGTCAGATGGGGTACAGTGAAGGATACCAGACCAGAATGGCAAAAAGATATAACCTCATGTTTCACAAAACCCAGAAAGCACAAGGCAGCACGCTTCACAGGCCAATGGGAAGAGGAGGGTATGTTCAGGACATGTGCGCATAACTGGTGGGTAAGGACTAAGAGAAAGAGAAAGAGGGACTTGTTGGCCAAAGCCCTTTCTAGGGTCCATAGTGTTATCTGGATGAGTTTTCAAGACAAGGCTAGATTGGTTAATTTAAAGGGAGCATGAGAACTAGAACTTGGAGCTTATGTTGTCGAGTTCCTCAGACTTAAAGCAGAAGTAAGGTGTTCAAGCAGTTCAGGGTAGGGGACCTTATCCGTCTAGAACACAAAAATGGGAACTGAGTGGAGACTGCATCAAAATATGTAAATCAAATGTGACAAGCCAGGGACAGGGCAACCAGATGGGTTCCAAGGCAGCATTAGTATGAATGAGAGTTATCAGTATTCATACTGGGTTAGGATGGGCCTTAAATCCAATGACTAGTGTCCGTATAAGAAGAGGACACAGAGGGGAAAAGGTCATGGGACAGGAGAATCCAAGGAATCTCTAGGATTCCAGGAGTCACCCCAAAATAGGAAGTGGCCAGGAGGGATCCTACTCTAGAGCTTTTAGAGGGGGCTTGGCTCTGCCAACATCTTAATTTCAGACTCCCAACCTCTAAAACTGTGAGAGAATTATTTTGCAAGGTAGCCCTAGCAAACTAATACTGATTTTGTATCAGGAAAGTGACAAATACAGTAGAACCCCCATGGTCGACCACCTCCTTAGGTTGACCTAATGTTCATATGCCAGACATGGTACCACATGCTCATCATCAGTACAGTAGGCCTGTGCTGCTCCTTGTTCTGACCACCTCCGTATGGTGAACAGTTTGTTACGGTCCCTTGGATGGCCAACTTGCAGAGGTTCTACTGTACTTGAAAATGTGGAAGTGACTTTGGAGTTGAGTAATGGGTAGAAGCTGAGAGAGTTTTAAGGTGCTTGATAGAAAAAGCCTAGATTGGCTTAAAGGGATTATTGGTAGAAAAGTGGACATTTATTTAAGGTGCTCCTTGTGAAAACTTAGAAAAAAGAAAAACTGTAGAGAGAGCGTCTATCATTTTAGAGAACACATATATCATCAGGAACAGAATGTTGGTAGAAATATGAACATTAAAGATGCTTCTGATGATGACGTAGAGGAATAAGCAAGATGTTATTGGACACTGGATAAAAAGTGACTTTTGTTACAGAGATGGAGAAAACTTTGCTGAACTGTGTTCTACTGTTGGGTGAAACATAGAACTTGTGAGTAATGAACTTGGATATTTAGCCAAGGAGATTTCCAAGCAAAGTGTGGCCTGGCTTGTCCTTGCTGCTTGTCATAACATTTGGGAGAAAATAGATAAATTGAGGAAGGAACTATTAAGCAAAAAGGAACCAGCACTTAGTGATTTGGGAGGTCCTGAGCCTGTGCAGATTGCTAAAATTAGAGAATTTACTATTGAGAAAGTGTCTAAAGAGAACACCAAGGGCTTTAAATCCAATAATGGGTGTCCTGATAGACAAAACAGAGATGTGTTGCTGGGCAACACCCTTGTTGAGACACTAGAAATGTGACCTGTGGATCCAATCAACCCTCTCAGCAGTATCTAGGAATAGAGATGGGCTTATCCAGAATGATCTATGGAGGAGTCTCTTATCCGGTGGCATGGGCCCTGTGAATTACACAGGAAACCATGAGATTTCTGAGAATGTTATATCAGCAGAAACACTGCCTTTCACTGGACTGAAAGGCACAGAGATGGGATAAAAAGAGAGAAGGCCTTGGAGAACAGAAGCATGGATGCAGAGGCAGTCTCGAGAAGGTGGTGCTTCAGTAGCTGCTAAGACCCCAGAGAGCAGGACCACCACCATGGGCCAGAGGACAGAGCCTTGAACTTAATAGAACTTGCCTAGTGGATTTCAGATTTCTTAAGATCACGTGGCCCCTTCATTTCTTCCATTTTTTCCCTTTGGAATGAGTTAAGACTTTGAGGGATGTGGGGATGGGGTGAATATATTTTGAACATTGGACCAAAGAGATCCTTTGGGGGTCAGCCTATAGTGGGTTGAATAGTGTCCCCCCAAATTTATGTCAACCTAGAAAGTCAGAATGTGGCCTTATTTGGAAATAAAGTCTTGCAGATATAGTTAGTAAAGAAGTCAGGCATACTGGATTAGGATGAGCCTTAAATCCAGTAATGGGTCTCTGGTAAAAAAAAAGTGAAACAGAGATGTGATGAGGGTGTCCATTAGTGATTGGAGTGATACAGCTACACGCCAAGGAGTGCCAAGGGTTCTTGTGTTGTTTTAAGCCCCCAGTTTGTTGTGCTTGGTTGGAGCAGCCCAAGGACACTAATACAGATGGCGTGTAATTAAGCCACTTAGCTCTGGAAGCTTCTGGAACTTAGTCTTCAGGGGAGCTCTGGGAGCTTTATTCCCTCTCTCCAGTTGAAAACCCTCAAGAACACACCTGTCACCAAACAAAGTGGGGTGTACAGACTTGCTTTAATGAGTGAGACTACACACTGTGGGAAAGCCTAGCGTGTCCCAGCAAGATGGTGTTAGGTGGGACTTATTGTAGGATTTGGGCTTGGATTAGACAATTTTGAGAGCAGGAATTCAAAGGAGCCAGGATGTATTGGATGATATTAAAAAGTGGGAGTAATCCTATGCTTGGATAAATATGAGAATCCTGAAAAGGAGGTGGAGGATATAGGATCTGGGTTCAGCTGGTTTGCATTTGAAAGGCGTGACCTCAGGTGAATCCTTACTTGTCTCTAAGGATTGGCTTGCCCTGGGTGGGGCACTTCCACCAGAGCAAGGGCCAGATATCAGAGCATCTGAATACAGAAAATAGAAAACGTGGGCTCGGCGCCCATAGCACAGTACAAGGTGCCGGCCACATGCACCAAGGCGGTGGGTTTGAACCCGGTCCGGGCCAGCTAAACAAAAATGACAACTATGACAAAAAAATTGCTGGGTGTTGTGGCAGGCGCCTACAGTCCCAGCTCCCTGGGAGGCTGAGGCAACAGAATCTCTTAAGCCCAAGAGTTTGGGGTTGCTATGAGCTGTGACGCCATGGCACTCTACCCAGGGCGACATTGTGAGACTTTCTCAAAAAATAAAAAAGAAAAGAAAATAGAAAACGTGATTAATATAGGATTGCAGAAGGAGTCTTCAGCAGCTGGGAGGTGGGCCGAGGGGCCCTCTGAGTGGGCATGACTGAAGAGACATGGCAGGCACACAGCATCTGCAACAGATGACTAACCCAAAGTCAGCAAGAGCAGGGCCAGGGTTTGAGCTCGAGGTGGTCTGAAGCTCCTATTCTGAGCTACAGCTCGATTTGGTGGATGGAGAGAAAAGAACAACCAATGTTTGCCAGCAGTGTTGTCAGCATTAACTCCCATTCACATATTCCTCAGACTATTAGGAATGTCTGCTCTATGCCTGGCCCTGTGCTCTGGAGGTCACAGAGATGAACCAGGTGTGGTTTCTATACGTGAGGTATGATTTGTCTGTGAGTTGGGGTCATCGAGGGAGTGGCAAGCCCATTGTCTGCCCCAACATAAGCTGGAGGAAGTGGGGCCTGCCAAGTGTTTGAAGCAGAGCCACAGAGCTGGGCAGGGTGGGCTGGAAGGCTGGGAGGAAGGAGCTGGGGAAGCTGCTGAAGATAACTGGGTTTTAATGGCTCCACTGAGGACTGAAGACTTTATTCCTGGACTCTGTGGATTTGAGAGATCACCAAGGCCAGCAGCATGGAGCACAAAGCTAGGCACAGAGCAGCCTTGGTCAGTATTTATTGAATGGATGGAATAAAATTGGGAGGCAGGGAAAGAGCTTTGGGTCCAAGGAAGAGCTGAGCCAGGGCCTGTTAGCATAATCATTCCTTGAAGTCTAGCTTCCAGAGTCAATGGTCTTTAGTAAGGGGAAGGCGGTCTGTGGCTGCCCTCTGCAAAACCCCTGAGCCCTCAGCCCCCTGAAGGCTGCAGTGACGTGCTCCCCACCAAGAACTGCCATGTTCAGGTTAGCAGGCTATCCACTGCACAGAGGCCCTGGTTAACACGTACACACTCTGAAATCCAACCCCTTCACTACTCTCAGGGCTGTGGCCTTCTCCAAATCTGAACAAAGCCACCAAATGGGCTAGCTTTGTCCCTCCCCTTGCCCTCTCTAACCACCTCCCCAGTGAGGTAGCTTCTGGGAGGGCTCAGGACCATGGGAGTATAAAGGGGTGAGGAAGCAAAGAGTACAGGGGGGATCCTGGACGGCCGCAAGAACTTGAACCTACCTGGGTTGAGTTAGGTCTTGTAGGGAAAGAAAAAACTGTGCATACCATTGCCAGGATGCCATATGTACTCGTGGTCTGCTACCCAACAAGTGATCTTGTCTCTGGTAACAGGGTGCACCTGCCTCTCCCCTGTCTGACAAGTTCATTACAGCATAGGAGAACACACGAGGGAAGTGTTCATTCTTCTAAATGTTTCAGCAAATATGGATACACACCAAGAACATGTACATCACCTGTATCCTCACTCAGGTGTTGGTATCTGTCTATGTGCCTGTGTTTTATCAAAAAAAGAGAGAAAGGGAGAGAGAGAAAGAAAGGAAAGAAGAAGAAAAATGACAGAAAAAAGCCAAGGGAATCATGCTCCCATTTTGGGCCTCATCTCAATCCCACTTTTCCAATTTGGAGCAGGTTCCTGGTGTTCAGATGCTTGACATATACTCAAAAGGTTGGCGCCTGTAATGCCAACATTTTGGGAGGTCAAGGCAGGAAGATCACTGGAGACCAGGAGTTCAAGACCAGTCTGGGCAACATAGTGAGACCCTATATCTATAAAAATAATTTTAAAAATTTACTAAGTGTTGTGGCATGCTTCTGGAGTCTCAGCTACTCTGGAGGCTGAGGAGGGAGGATTACTAGAGCCCAGAAATTCAAGGCTGCAATGAGATGTGATTGTGTACTCCAGCCCAGGCAACAGAGTAAGACCCCAATCTCTAAAAAGGAAAAAAAAAAAAAAAAAAGGAGGAGGGGGAAGAGGGAGAGAAGGTTTGGAACTCTTTAGCTTAGTGCTTAAATCCAAAGCACAGGCATAGGCCCCCGTAGTGGCCCTCAAATTTTTTGACACTCCTCCTATTAAAAGGTGAGGTCTTTGTTTCCATTCCTCAGATCTGAGCTCTATGCATGATGAACAGAAAACAGAAGTGAAGTTTCTCACCAAGGCCTTGAGAAACTGACAGCTTCTACTTTCTGCCTTTGGGAATACTTGCTCTTGGAAAGCTAGTTAGCGTGCTGTAAGGAAGCCCAAGTAGCCCTGTGGAGATGTGTGGCTTGCACTAACTTGTTAGACCTAACATTAGCCGTCTTGGAAATGGACCCTTTGCCCTGCCTATTGCAAGTTCATGAATAAAAGAAAGGACTATTGCTATTCTTTTTTTTTTTTTTTAATAGTTTTTGGCTAGGGCTGGGTTTGAACCTGCCACCTCCAGCATATGGAGCAGCCCCCTACTCCGTTGAGCCACAGGCACCACCCAGGACTGTTGCTATTCTAAGAAGTATCTGTTGTTTTGCAGTGACAGATATTGAGATACTACAACCCTGGCCTACATCTGAGCTCCTCTTCCTGGCCATGGTGATTGGTCCCGTGTGATCCATCCTGGGATGAGACCTTAGGATCCCGGGAGAGATAGTCACTTGCCTCTAGCACCATGAGCCACAAGGGCCTTGCTGAGAACCCTGAAGTTGCCATGGTAGGTGGAACAAGGCCAATAGACGGAGAGAAGCATGCTGAGCTGCTGAGCAATGCAGCGAGGACAGAGACCTGCAGACACCCCACCACCCAAGGAGGGTTCTGGCTCCTTTCTCATCAAGTGAGTTTAAGTTCAGTTTTTACCCCTTGCAATCAACTAAGGCACCCTCTTAGCAAATGTGACTTGCAGGCCTAAGTCCCAGTTCCCCACCTGTAAAATGGGGACAGTGAAGCCTTCATCAGTGGTAGCTGGGTGACTAGAAAACGAGCTGTCAGTGCAGGTAGGGTGAGGGGCGAGCACAAACCAAGAGCCGTGCTCTCTGCTCTCCACTTTGCTCTAGAGGTGGCAGCAAAGCTCCAGATGTCACATGGCTCCACCCTTGGCCCTAGGTCCAGAGTCCTAGCATGCCTATTTTGCAGGGAGAAGGAACTGAGACAGAGAAAGCCCAGGTAACGTGTGCAGGTCCCACAGGCCGAGCACAGGCAGTCAGGTTCCAGATCCTAGGCTGTTGGGAGAAGGTCTGGGATGGGTTGTATTGGTTGAGGAAGATCGTCAAATCCCACCCCTACCTCAATTTCTCCATATCTAAAGCAGGAGACCCCTAAGAAACCTCCTGAGGCTAAGTCTCTAAGATGTCTCTTTTTGAACAGTCATAAAGACCATCAAGAGGCTGCCTGGGGACTGTACTCAAATGACACCTCACAAGGGGGCCCTGGGAATGCCTCTCCCAAAGGTATGAGCTTCAGTAGGGCCAGTGTGGCTACCACCTGCTGGGACCATGCTGCGCCTACCCCATGCTCTCAAGACGTTTTTTTTAGGAGGAGGTGGGGCAGGGGAGTGGAGCCCAGAGAGGGGGAGGGGCTTACACAGGGACTGGTGGCTCAGCCTGTGGGCTGGTGGGGGCTGAGCAGCCACCACTTGGACTTGCCCGGCTTGCTGGGCAGGTGCTGGGCACCAAAGAAGCTTAACTGGCTCTTGAGCATTAAGCCTCAGGTTGCCCTTGGCCCACCTGCACCTTCTGACCTGCCAGCTTAGCTGGGAGCAGCTCCAGGCCAATAAGTGCACCAACCCCCACCCTTATCCTTAGACGTGAACTCCTTACATCATGATAAGAGGTGTAATCCCAACAGTCAAGTGACCAGGTCAGTACACATGTCTTCTGGCAACTGGAAATCAGACCAGTTGGGGGAATATTGGCAATTGTTTACATCTACAAAGCATTTAAACACTTTGTTTCCTGTTTTCAGTTAAGAGAATAAATATACAGTCATTGTGGGAAGTTCAGAAAATACAGAGAAGAGTCAGGAGGTAGGAAAAAAAATCATCTACAATCTGACTTCCAGCAATGACCAGGTGAAGGCCTCAGTACAAAGGATGAGGATCCAGGGAGCAGCCCTCAGACAGACTTTGTCCCTCCTGTGTCTGTCAGTGTCCCCAGCTCCTGAACTGGCCTGGCACACAGTAGGTTCTCAGTAGTATCTGTTCCATAAATCTGTCATTCCTTCTACCCTCCAGATGCTTTGCTGTGTGTCTCTCAGTCATCATTTCTGAACCTGAAGGTGGTGGCTCAATGTTATGTCGCCTGGGCTAGTGCATTTGCCTGTGTAGGCTGCAGCCAGGTAGGACAGTACAGTGGTCAGAGCCCAGGGCCCAGCAGCGGGATGGCTCTGGTCAAGGCTGATCACCTCCCTTGTCTATCTGCAGAGTGGGATGAGGCTCTTGCCTTGTTTTAGGGTGGCCAGGAGGGTTAGTGGTGTGCTTGAGGGCTCCAAATGGCCTGAAAGAAATATTTTTGGGAAAATTGTTTTCTCCCCAAATAACCAGATCATTGGAGCTACAGCTCAGGTTACTTTTGTAAATTATTGCTTTTATTTTTATTTATTTATTTATTTATTTATTTTAGACAGAGTCTCACTTTGTTGCTCTCAGTAGAGTGTAGTGGCTTCATAGCTCACAGCAACCTCAAACTTCTGGGCTCAAGCGATTCTCTTGCAAAATGGCCATCACAAGTAGCTGGGACTACAGGGCCAGTGTGGCTATTTTTTTTTATAACAACATCCGGCTATTTTTGTTGTTGTTGTTGCAGTTGTCATTGTTGTTTGGCAGGCCCAGGATGGGTTCAAACCCACCAGCCCTGGTGTACATGGCCGGTGCCCTAATTGCTAAGGTGGGTGCTCAGCCATTGCTTTTATTTATTTTTAATTAATTAATTAATTAATTTATTTTTTAGAGACAGAGTCTCACTCTGTCACCCTTGGTAGAGTGCTGTAGCATCACAGCTCACAGCATCCTCAACCTCTTGGGCTTAAGTGATTCTATTGCCTCAGCCTCCCTCGTAGCTAGGACTATAGGCACCTGCCACAACGCCTGGCTATTTTTTGCTTGTAGTTTGGCCAGGGCTTGGTTTGAACCCGCCACCCTTGGTATATGGGGCAAGCACCCTACTCATTGAGTCACAGGCCCCAGGGCCATTGCTTTTAGTTTTAAAAGATGAGTACAAAACAAATCAACAATAAAGCAAAACAAAAAGCATTTTACATTTCCATAATCGTTATCCAATTTTAGGGAAACATAGCCAGCCAAGAATTCTGCCACCACCACTAGGCTTGTGCTTGGGTCTCCTCTCAGGCCACCAGGGTCCATGGATGCCGAGTTAGGCCAATCACAGGGGTGAAGAAGGCTTCCTGGGGAAGCAACACCTCAGCTAATTCCTGAAGCAAGAGGAGACCCCCAGGCCAGACCCTCTCTGGCAGCATGTGTGGTATGTGTGATGCCCATTTTGCAGAATGAAACACTGAGACCCACGGCTTACAGACATCCCTCTACCTCTTTGGTTCCTTCCCCACCAGTTCATCCATCCAGCAAACATTTACTGACAGTGTATTGTGTATTCTCAGTTGCAAACAGACAGGCAGAGACAGAGGTTGCACCAGCTCCTCAAGCATCTATGCAAAACTGTGCTTCCTTTTTCTGTCCTCCTATGCCCTCAGCCTACCTGTCCCTCCCATCCTCCCCTGCCTACTCCAGGGTAGCTGTGTCCCCTCTATTTCACGATGTGACACAGGCTGAGCAGGCCTTGTGGACAGGCAGCCTCATAATGGGTTTGCTGGAGTGTACTGCATCAGGGAGGGCCCCCTAGAGGAGGCTGAGGCCTGGAGGATAAGGAGACAGGCAGGCATAGTCCAAGTACTATTCCCAGTCTGCTTTCTGACAAGGAGAGTCTAGGAACTGGGAGCTTAGGTAGTCAAGAGGGCCAGGTAGGTGGGCCAAACCCAAATGCTGGTGGGGACCTTGCCAGTCCATCTTGGAGGCCAATGCTCCATCCTGAGCACATCACTGTCTCTCACTAGCCTTGGGAGAGTGGCAGGCCCATCTCCATCCTTTAGCTGAGAACAGTAAGCCTCAGTGCAAGGTTGCCTAACCCTGCCCTGGGGACATGGAGGCCTGCCAGAGAGCAGTCACTTCTACCATGAGATGAGAGTAGCCCAGGCAGTCTGTCGTTTTTAGTAGGCTGATGCCTTTCCCTCCATGTACCTCAGTTTCCCTCCCTGCATATGGTTGGTATTGCTGGGCTTTCTAGGAGCCCCTGGGAAAGATGGATGGGCGAGCCTAGATCAGGGTTCAAATAGCCTATGAGTCCACCTCCAGAATAAACCCCGGATCCCTTATGCTGCTTCTGAAGATGGTTTGGCCCCAAGTGTTTGTTCTGAGGCACAAAAAGTTGTACAGTTTTCTGGAGAATGTAAAAGAGGTCCTCAGGCCACCCCCTTGGTCCCCGAACAGTACAAACAGAGACCCAGCACCACATGCCTGAATATGCATAATGTGTAAACCAAGGGATAGGCTCAGAAAAACATGCTCCGGCCTCCTTGATACCACCTGTCAGGAGCTGAACTCAAATCCTAACCCTTGGTACATCAGAATGTGACCTTATTCGGAGACAAGGTGTTTATAGGTCTTTACAGATTCTTTAGAGGATTTTTTTTTCTTTTTGAGACAGAATCTCATTATGTCATCCTCGGTAGAGTGCCATGGAGTCACAGCTTACAACAACCTCTAAGTCCTGGGCTTAAGTGATTCTCTTGCCTCAGCCTCCCGAGCAACTGGGACTATAGGTGCCTGCCACAATGCCCGGCTATTTTTGTTTTTGTTGTTGCAGTTGTCATTGTTGTCTAGCAGGCCTGGGCCAGGTTCGAACCTGCCTGCCTTGGTGTATGTGGCCGGTGCCCTAACTGCTGAGCTACGGGTGCTAAGCCTCTTTAAAGGATCTTAATCAACTTAAGATGAAACATTAGGGAGGCTCCTAATCTAATACAACTGGTGTCCTTATAAGAAAAGATTTGGACACAGAGAGACACATACACAAAGAGCACTGTATGAAGATCACTGTATGAAGATTAAACTGCTATAGGACAAGGAACTATCAGAAGCTGGAAGAGGCAAGGAAGGTTACTCCTTTAGAGCCTTTGGAGGCAGCATAGCTCTGCAGACACCCTGATCTCAAACATTTGGCCTTCTGAACTATAAGACAAATTTCGGTTGTTCTAAGGCACCCAGTCTATGGTATTTTGTTTCGTAGCCCTAGGAAACATATATACCCTAAATGGCCAACTGTTTAGCATTTTGGACTCCTGAATGCCTGGGGCCCAGCGTGGTGTGGGGTGAGGAGCCACAGGCAGCACCTTATTTTCCATCCTTCACCCAGCTCCATCCAGCAACAGGAGGGCTGCCCCAGACCTCCCCTCCCAGCCCTGTCCATGAGCCTATGGGCAGCTGCCCTTCACCTGGCAGGGAATCCTGGGGTTCCAGAAGGTGGTCTGGAGGGGGCTTGGTCATGGTAGGCCTTTGGATGGTCCTGCCCTTCCTCATATGGCACTGGACACACATGCTGATTCAGAATCAAGGAAACTGAAGAAAGCCATCATATGTGGCCCACAAGTTAAAGTGGAAACAAGATATCATGGGGGTAGAACTAACTCTGACAGGGAAAGGGAATACCCTTACACACACTGAACTTCAGTTTTTGGGAGCTCAGAAAGTAGAGGTGGGAAGGGGGCTTCCCTGCCAGAACCCTACTCCCTGGTCTATCGGAACATCCATGCTCTTCACTGTCACCTGTCACCCAGGATCCCTGAAGCTTGCCTCAGCCAGCTACATTGGCCCTCAAGCTTCCAAACCCATTCCCACCTCAGGGCCTTTGTATCTGCCATTCTGTCTGTTAGGAATGCTCTCCCCAGCTCTGGAGAGGCACATATCAGCTCAAACCTCACCTGCTCAGAAGGCCTTTCCAGAGCACCCCTATCTCCAGGGTGTCTGTAGCCTAAGACCACATCCCCCCTTGGTGGTTGCCTAGGCGGAGGGCTATACCTGGGCTGTATGGGGTCAGAGAGAGAAAAAGGGAGTAGGCTCAGCTCTTGGCCCAGTGCTGCACTTGAAGCTGGAAGAGGGCAAGCCTGGAGAAGACAGTCCCCAGGGGGTTGAGTATTGCTCCCACCACTCAGGGGCCACTCAGTAAGAACCTACTGTAAAGGCACTCACCTCAGGTTCCCCCAGAAGGCCTGGCCCACAGTGAGAGGGGACAGAGAGTTGGGTCCACATAGGACACCATGGGGGGTGGGAGTGAGACAGGGACGTTGGGGAGGTGGAGCAAAGGCAGAGAGAGGATTTTTGCTCTTTGTCCTTTGGTACTTGGTGAATTGTGGACCCTAGAACGCAAAACTTCACTTAGAAAAGAAATACAAGAAAGCACATGGAAAACCACACCAGAACCGAAGGTGAGAACCAGGCAGGAGGGGCCAGGCAAGGATCAGGAGGGGAAAGGTGTAGGTGCAGAACCGCTCCTGCCAGACCCAGGAGGACTGACACTTCTCGCTTGGCTGGCTTAGTTCTCTCCGGGTTAGGTATCCTGGGCCAGAAGCCGCCCCCGAAGCCCAGCCCAATGGGTGGGCGGGGCCTGGTCTGTGCACGGCCACGCCCCTTGAAGGGTTTGCCCCTGCAGGTCACCCCCGCCCCTCCCGCCGGCTTCGCTCCGCGTCCGGACTAGGCTTTGCCAAGCGCCGCTGAGCGCGGAGGATGCCCGGGGCGGCAGCGACCCTCCGCGGCAAGGGGAGGCCCCGGGGGCGGACAAGGGGCGCCACGCCCGCCCCCGGCAACCACACAGGTGAGGGCTGGGGCGACGGAGCCGCGTAAGGGTTCTGCGCCCATTTCACAGACTGGAAAGCCGAGGGAAGGGGGTCTCGGAGGTGGGGGTCACAGCCAGGGACCGACCTGAGGACGAACCTTTTCACCCTCCGCCGGTCCAGCGGGCGCCACAGCGGAGCCGAAGCCCAGCGGCGAATGGTCTGAAGCTAAGCTATGCATGTAGCCGTCTGCCTAGGGACCGTGCACACCTTCCTGGGTGGTCGCCCTGCCGCGGTCCTGGTCTCCTGCGGATCGTGTGGCAGGTCACGCCTCGCGGGCTCCGGGCGCCCAGTCGCGCCCTTCTTCAATGCCTGGGGAAGCGGGAACTGGCCCCACCTGGTGAGGCACGCAGCTTCGGGGCGGAAGGGGCGAGCTGGGCGCCCTCTCTACGCCAGAGAGATGTGTCTTCTTCAGGGTTCCATGGTAGCCACTGACCGGCAAGAGGGGAGGGGCTGCCTGAAATCACTTTTAATTGTTTGATATCGAGAACCTGATTAGGGAGCTTTCATCTTTAGAGTAAGCACTGGGTTCAAATGCCAGTTTTGCTCCCTTAATGCTTCCAAAATGAAACTTTAAAGAAATAGAACCAAACTAGAACCCTGTATTTCAGACGTCCCAAAGGCTTACTCCTGCGACAACTGCCCACTAAGATAAGGTCTGAGGGGCCTGGGTGTTTCAGGCCAGCACTGGGTTTAGGCTCTTTGCACAGGAGGAAGCTGGGGCCTGGAGCGGAGGGGCCCCGGGGAACCTGGCTCTCTCTCACAGATGGGAAGCTGGGGCCCAGGAAGTTTAGTCGCTCACCAAAGGTGTGCAACTCAGCAATGTGGGAGCTGACACTTGTCCCTGGCCTTGGTTAATTTTTACTTCCCCAGGCAGCCTACTGCTGGGGTTCCCTTATTTGGTGCTGGTGTGAGGAGCACTTTTCTTCTGTGTTTGAAGGGGGCCTGCCCAGACCCTGGTACGTACTGTGCCCCTTCTACTGGAACAACAGCCTGGGAGAGTGGGTGTCCAGGGCCTCTTGAAGAGGTTGCTGGACTTTCCCAAGGTCAGCCAAAGCCAGGGAGTGGCAGGAGGCTCTGGCATATTTGCATACAAAAGGCTGTTTGCTAGGAATCTCAAAGGGATGGGGTGGGGGTGGTCTCAGAGTCCAGCACTCTGTGCTCCTTGTTGGTCCCTCTGTCCCCACCTCTGACTAGCAGCAGCTCATGCCCCTCAGACCCTAGCACTTCCCAGCTTGGGGTTAGAATCCCTCTCTGACATAGGGTGAGTCTCTCCAACTCTGTGCCTCACTTTCCCCGTATGCTAAGTGGGGAGCACTTCTACCTGCTTCCAGGCTGTGGACTGGCCAGGTGGAGCCCAAGGAGGGTCCTTGTTCTGCTGCAGGGGTAATGCGGTCATCTGTACTCTTCACTCCCCCGCCGTGGGGCCCTCAGTCTCTTGTGCTGTAAAGTGCAAGATGGGGCTGGAGACATTTTGGCATTTTAAAACACAGCACTAGAGTGTGTGTTTTTCCCACATTTTGTATAAAATGGGGCTATTACCACTGGTCTTTCTAGAATAGAAATGAAGAGTGGAGTAGTCCATATGGACTCAGCATCCCATGTGTGGCCTAGGTGAGGGGTTGGGGTTGGGGAGGGTGGCTTAGAGCAGGAGTTTGTAAAGTTTGGTGCATGGCCGGTCTCTGGCCCTGCTCCCAGGGCAGCTCCAGCACTCCCTGATCTGGGAGATTGTCCAGGAACGCAGGGTTCCAGTGGCTGGAGGTGACCCCCTCTCTGCAGCACCCCTAGAAGGAACCTTGAAGGAAGGGCCTGGAAAGGGGGATAGCAGGAGTCTGGACAGCTAGTTGAAGACAAGCTCTATGGGCATCTTCTTGGCTTCACCCCTGAAACCCTGCCTCAGAGCTATGCTGTGCCCATTTTACAGAGGAGAAACAGGCCCAGTGAGAGCTCATGAATCAAAGGGAGGCTTACGTGCCCTTTGATGCCTGGTTGCCTCTTGCCAGGGTGCTGGCAGAGCTGCTGGGTAAGAGGCAAGCTTCCTAGATGCTCAATTTTCCCTGACAAGGATTTAGGGGACACATTCTTCCTTAGAAATTAATTAACCACTTCTGTTCTAGAGGAGAATGTGCATTCCACAGTGTGAGGGTGACCTGCTGCTCAGTCTGGGACACTCAGGCTTGTAGCTGCTCTGGACTCTGTGCCCACCCTCTATGTAGAGGTGGGCTCAGAGGGGCAGGAGACTTCCCTGGTGATACAGCCAGGGTTGTGTGCCAGGGTCTTGGGAGACTTGCTTTCAGACCACCTTCATGTGTACACATCATCCCTTTGAACTCTCTGAGAAATCCCTCCTGAAATTCCCATTTCACATTTAGGGAAACTGAGACCAAGAGAAAGGTCACAGAGACTCATTGATAGGCAGGGATAAAGCTCGGCCACCAAGTCTAGGTGAGGCTGGGCCCAGCAGCCTGCTTCTTTCCCTCCTACCACTCTCTCCCACAGCCCCAGCATAAAAGGGAACTTACCGCAGCGAGCAAGGTCAGGGTGTAATGGCCATGTGGGTGCCAGGAAGGAGGACAGAGGGGCTGGCCTGTGGTCCAAGGTTCTAGATAAAAGATTAACAAGCAAGGATTGTTCTCAGACTCCCAGCGGGCTGCAGGGGTGGGGGAGGTGTGGTCTGGGAGGATGGGGACCCATCCATGTCAGGCCTTCAGTTCTCAGTAGGTGTGGGCCAGGGATGGAGGGGATTCAGCTGTGGCAGGTGGGCAGAAAGCCATGGCATCCACCATCCACTGAACCATGGGGCTGTACTGAGCCGGACAAGGCCCCATGTGTTTTTATTTTGTATTTTGTTTGCATCAAAACCATTTCCTATTGTCTTCCTTCTCATTTACTTGCATGTAGTGAAAAAAGGGGTCTAAAGGGTACCAAATAATAAATGTTCCAGAGAAGAGTTGGAGAACATGCAGCATCCAGTGTCCCCAAGGGTCCTGTGCCCAGGCAGGGCCTCTGCCTCTAGCTTTAGAGAACGTGGGGTAGCCTCAAGGACAGTGGGGGACATCCCCTTCAGGGACATCAGGGCAATTGGAAGTTCATGAGGGTTTTAAACAGGGAAGGGAATGTGGGTCTGTCAGTCATCAAATGTGGGGAGAAGCTGTCAGGAGTTAGTGAGAGGTGGCCATGGGACTCCAGGTTGGGGGGCTATCAGTGAGGGGTGGCTGTGGATCTTTAGGCTGGGACTCAGGGCCTCTCTCTGTGTGAGAGGGACTCAGTTGTGTAGTGGTTAGTGACATGGTCACATGCTCGAAGGAGCCCACCAGCCCCATCCATCATGCCTTGATGATTTAGAGGTGTCTTAGACCATAGCTGCTGGCACTGCACTGCCTGACTGCCCCATCCCGGCTGAGAGTTTTTTGAGAGTCCTATAGAAAGGATTATCCTGAAGGGGCAGAAGTCTGTAAACCTAGGGGCCTTGGGCAGATCTGTGGGCCTCAGTTTCCTTATAGGGAAATAGGCTCAGCCCAGAGGAAATGTTTGCTTGCTTTCAGGCCCAGGGAGGAATACAGGAGACCCTGTTGGGGCCTGGGAGAGTACGGTTGAAAGTTCTTTGAGTGTTGTGGGATGGAGGTGACCTGAGGGGCTAAAAGTCCCCTGAATTCCACCTCAGGAGGTGACCTGAGGGGCTAAAAGTCCCCTGGGTCCCCTGTGGGGTTCATGTCTCAGGGTGCTCAATTAAAGCCCTGGCCTAGAGGGTGATCCTTCCTCTGCTCCATGGTCTCCACAGGAGTGGTCCCATTCCTCTTTTGATTTTGGGAGGGCAGATCACCCATTTTGTAGTCAGGGAAGTTGAGGCTGAGCTAGGTGAGAAATACAGGTCCAGAATCTGCTGTTGGAAAGTGTTTGCATCAGGATCAGTCCCCAAGAACCCAAGCGTTAACCCCTAGGATGCCTGCCCACCCTACTAGAGCATTGGTTCTCAACCTTCCTAATGCCACGCCTCTTTAATACAGTTCCTGTGGGTCACGACCCACAGGTTGAGAACCGCAGTACTAGAGGCTACAGCATAAGAGGGGGCATTCCCAGCCAGTGGCTTCTCTTCTGGTGGCCTCTGGCCACTCTGCCTCCCTGCACCTGCCCTGGGTGATGGATTAGAGGAGGCTGAACCTCCTGGCTGCCCCAGGTGGGCAAGGGTTTCTCTGAGATAGAGCCAGGAGGCAGGCCAGGGCTGGGAGCCTTGAGGAAGGGCTTATCCGTTTCCCTTCCTACCACAGTTACTTCCCCCAGATTCTTTGGTTTTATTTTTAAAGGAAGGCCATTAGTACGGTAAGCTTAATGTTAGGCCCCAGGGCATGAGCCCCCTAGGTCAGCTGGCTAGAGATGAAGGGTTGATGCTCTAAACTGCATTTAGAGCCTTTCTGCAGCCCCAACAAGGCACGGGCTTCTCTCACACCCTGTATATGTACAGTGATGGGGCCAACGTCAGTTTTACCGAGCTTGCACTCCGAATTGTTTTGTACTTTTATTTATGTTTTTAATTTGACAGTACATACTGGGCTTCCTACAGGTCAGTATTACATTGCTGGCTAGTCTCCTTTCTTTGGTTGTGGGTGGTGATTTCATGTGGCCTTTGTCCTTGTGTTTACGAGGCTCACTGAGGCAAGACAGACTCTGGGGATCTTGGTGAGGAGATCACTGTGAAGCGTAGTGCACCACCTGCAGGTGCCTTTGGAGGCGGAGAACCTTTGTCATAGCCAAACTTGGTGACAGAGAGCACAGGATGTGGCTGTTGACAAAATATGAACCGAGACGGGACCTCTCAGTAACCCCCTTCTCCCCACCCCACCGTCCACACAAAATGGGCGTGGGGGTGCTCTTTCTAAGACACACGTAAAGGAAGTTAACAGTGGTGGTTTCCTTGCTGGAGCCATAGGCATCTCATTTGATTCTCACCCTACTCTGCACACGGCAGTATTTGTAGGTGGGGGCACAGACCCAGGGCAGAGAAGTGACCAGCATCACTCCACTGTAAGGCTAGGCTGACCCTTGGACCCAGTTCCTCTGGCTCCAGGGCTGGGTCTGGCTCCTCAGATGCTCAGGAGGCTTTGGTAGCCTCATCCGTCTTGTTTGATGGAAACCTGTGTTCTTGCCACAGCATGCAGGTTGGGTGAGTGCCCCACATGGGGCTCCAGGCCATCACACAGTTGGCTTGGCAGCCCTGGGCAGGGAGCGGGATGGCCTCTCCCCTCCTGGGCCTTGTAGAAGGGAGGGTATGTACTCAGGGGGTCATTTAGATATCAGTAGCAGGGATCCTTAAGATATTCTCTTGCATTTTTATGTCTTTCAAACATGCAGCAGTGTTATAAGGATTTTATCAGCCACTAGCCTGATTCCTTAACATCCTTCCTTGCCCGTATGTCCCCATCCCTTGGTCCTCCCTTCTAGGCATCTTAGTTTTGTGGTGAAGTTCTAGTTTCCTTTTTAAGGATGTTACCCTCCCTGGCTACTCCTAAACTTCTGGCTGGTGGGGCCTCCTCTTCAGGGCCACAGAGGCCTGGGGAGCTGAAGAAGAATGCAGAAGTTGCAGCTCTAAATTGAGGACTGGGAAGTGTCAGCTGCCTGGAGGCCCTGGGGAAGGGGCCACGTGGCTGGTCCGTGCCTGCCCTGTGTGTCTGCCATGGCTCCAAAATACATGTCCACTTTCCTGGCCAGAAGGACAGTGCATATCCAGATCCCAGGATCCTGAAAAAGCAAAGGGGTTCCTATCACTGGGGGAGCACTGATCATGACTCTTATCTGTGAGGCCAGGCGGTTGGGCCTCCCATCACTCGGTCACGCATTCATTCATTCACTCATTCACTCACTCCTGTGCTGGCATCTGTGGATACAGACCACAGTAGTTTGTGGTGAGCCCAGACTCAGAGTTGGAATCCTAGCTGTACCACTGGGAGCTGGGTAACCCAAGGCCAGTGAGGGTCAGCCCAGGGTTACAGGAAATAGCCAGGACCAGGAGCTTGAAGTTGTGCTCAGAACTGTGCCAGCTATTGTCATCTTAGCACATCTTGGGGACTCTGCCTGGAGGGAAGCCCTCCCCACTCTGCACCTCTCCACCCCTGGGAGCTAGGTACCCCTCTCCTGACACCCTTACCAACCTGGTAAACTGGCCTTTTTAATTCTGACCACGATAAGAGACAACAAAAATAAGTTAGGTTTTAAATGTGCATTTCTTTAATTCACATGAATATTTTCCCCTTGATTTGTTAACAGCTTTATTGAGCTATAATTTACATACCATACAATTCATTCATTTAAAATGTACAACTCAGTAGCTTTTAGCACAGTTACAGAAGTGTGTCACTGTCAACTTCAATTTTCAGCATGTTTTCACCACCCCCAAAGATAACATACCCTTTGTGGTCACCTCCTAATTCTCCCCTCCCGCCAGCTGCTAACAGCTATTGCTCCACTTTCTGTCCGTGGATTTGCCTATTCTGGGTATTTCATGTAAATGTAAGCATATGATAATGTGACCCCTCTTGACTTCCTTTTCTTAGCAGAATATTTTCAGCTTTTATCCCTGTTGTAGCATGTGTCAGTACTTCATTCCTTTTTATGATTGAATAGTATTCCCTTGTCATGGATGAACTACACTGCGTTTATCCATTTGTCAGTTGACAAACATTTGGATGTTTCATCTTTCTGGTTATTGTGAATAATGCTGTTAACATTCATGCACATGTTTTTGTGTGGGTATGTGTTTTCATTTCTCTTGGAGGTTTACCTATGTATGGAATTACTGGGTGATAGGGTAATTCTGTATTTAACTGTTTGAGAAACCACCAGACCATTTTCCAAAGCTACTTACTGTACCAATTTATGTTCCCACCAGCAGCCTGTGAGGTTCCAGTTTCTCCACATTCTTCCTAACACTTGTTACCTGTTTTTGTTTTGTTTTGTTTTTTTTTATGTATAACCAGCTTGGTAGAGATGAATTGTACCTCACTGTAGTTTTGATTTGCATTTCCCTGAAGTTAAAAATGTTGAGAATCTTTTCATGTGTTCATTGAGTGCTATTAGCGTATCTTTTTTAGAAAAATGTCTGTTTAAATCCTTTGCCCTTTCTAAAATTTTGTGTTGTTTTTATAATTAAGTTGTAATAATTCTTCATATATTCTAGGTACATGTCTCTTATCAGATACAGGATTTGAAAATATTTTCTCTATATCTTTAGGTTGTCTTTTCATTTTATTATGTCCTTTGAAACATGAGCATTTTTAACTTTGATGAGGCCATCAGTTTTTCTTTTATTGTCTTTGGTGTCATATCTAAGAAACTATTTGCTGAGATTACAAAGATTTACCCTTGTTTTCTTCTAAGATTTTTTACAGTTTTAGCTCTTGTTTAGGTCTTTGATTAATTTTAAATTAATTGTTGTATATGGTATGAGATAGAGGTCCAACTTTATTCTTTTGCATGTGAAAGTCAGTTGTCCCAGCACCAGTTGTTGAAAACTATTCCTTTTCCATTGAGTTGTCTCAGAACCCTTGTTGAAAATCATTTGACCACAACTGTGAAGGTTTATTTCTGGACACTCAGTTCTATTCCTTTGATTTATATGTCTTTCCTTAGGCCAGTACCATGCTATTTTGACTGCTGTAGCTTTGTAATAAGTTTTGGAATTGGCAAATGTTGTTCAATGTCTTTCTTCAGCCCAGTGTTGTTCTTTTTTCAAAATAGTTTGGCTGTTCTAGGTCTTTTGCATTTCTATATGAATTTCAGGATCAGCTTGCCAATTTCTGTAAAGAAGGTAGCTGGCATTCTGACTGGGATTGTGTTGAATCTGTAGATCAGTTTGGGAAATACAGTAGTGACCCCTTATCCAAGATCCCCAGTGGATGCCTGAACCTATGGATAATATTGAACTCTACACACACATATATACCTGTGATAGGGTTTGTCCTCTACATATATACTTGTGATAGAGTTTAATTTATAAATAGACACAGTGAAAGATTAACAACAATAACTAGTAATAAATAGAACCATTATAATAATACACTGTAACAAAAATTATGTGAATGTGGACTTTCTCTCTCTCAAAATATCTTATTGTACTTATTGTAGTCACCCTTCTAGTGATGATATGATAAAATGCCATAGGATGAAAAGAAGTGAAGTGAATGCCATAGACCTTATGATGTAAATGGAAATTTTGGAAATAAACAATTCATAAGTTTTTAATTGTGAGACATTCCAAGTAGTGTGAGGAAATCTCACCCATCCTGCTCCATCTGACCTGGGTTGGTCTTGGTTAACAGACCTACTGTTCATTATTAGATCTACTAGTGTGGCAGCCCTTGTGTTCAAGTAACCTTTATTTTACTTAATAATGGCCCCAAAGTGCAAGACTAGTAAGGTAATTATTTTGGGGCCATGGTGGACTTTAGGAAACTGAAACCGTGACACGCATAACTGCAGATAACTTAGGGGAGGGTACTGTATTACTATCTTAACAGTATTAATACATCTTTTGATCTGTGAGCGTGGGATACTTTATATAGGTCTTTTAATTTCTTAAAAATTAAAATAGCCTTTAGTGGCTATTTTTTGGTTGTAGTTGTCATTGTTGTTTGGTAGGCCTGGGCTGGATTTAAACCCTCCAGCCTTGGTGTATGTGGCTGGCGCCCTAGCGGCTTAAGCTATAGGTGCCGAGCCCTGGATGCCTTTTATTTCCATTTCTTGCCTTTAATTTTTTATTAAAGACCTATATAAACATACTAAAGACCTAAGAAATTAAAGACCTTATTCAACAATGTTTATAGTTTTCAGAGTGTAAATTTTGTGCTTTTGTTAAATTTATTCCTGAGTAATTTATTCTTCTTGATGCTATTGCAAATGGAATTGTTTTCTTAATTTCATTTTCAGTTTACTTATTGCTTCTGCACAGAAATACAATTGTGACTTTTGTATAGTGACTTTGTATCCTACAGCCTTGCTGAACTTAATAGTCGGAACTGTTTTTAGTGGATTCCTGAGGATTTCCTGTATACAAAAATCATGTCATCTAATGGCAATAGTTTTACATTTTCCTTTCTGATCTGGATACCTTTTTTTTTTTTTTTTTTTTTTGAGAAAGTATAAAGCTGTCACGTGGGGTAGAGTGCTGTGGCATCACAGCTCACAGCAACCCCCAACTCTTGTGCTTAAGTAATTCTCTTGCCTCAGCCTCCCAAGTAGCTGGGACTACAGGTGCCTGTCACAGTGCCTGGCTATTTTTGGTTGTAGTTGTCATTGTTGTTTGGCAGGCCTGGGCTGGATTCAAACCCGCCCTAGCGGCTTGAGCTATAGGTGCCGAGCCCTGGATGCCTTTTGTTTCCATTTCTTGCCTAATTGCCCTGCCCCCTGGTTTTTGAGCCATCTATTTTTCCTTTCTAATTTTCCCTTCTTTTATTTTATTTATTTATTTGTT
Source organism: Arctocebus calabarensis (assembly GCA_963573935.1). Classification (NCBI taxonomy): domain Eukaryota; kingdom Metazoa; phylum Chordata; class Mammalia; order Primates; family Lorisidae; genus Arctocebus; species Arctocebus calabarensis. The sequence goes on from CAUYON010082128.1 coordinate 41,762, forward strand.
TGTTTGTTTATTTATTTATTTTTGAGACAGAGCCTCAAGCTGTCACCCTGGATAGAGTGTTGTGGCATCACAGCTCACAGCAACCTCCAACTCCTGGGCTTAGGCGATTCTCTTGCCTCTGCCTCCCAAGTAGCTGGGACTACAGGTGCCCACCACAACACCTGGCCATTGTTTGGTTGCAGCCGTCATTGTTGTTTGGCGGGCCCGGGCTGGATTCGAAACCACCAGCTCAGGTGTACGTGGCTGGCGCCTTAGCCCGTTGAGACACAAGTGCCGAGCCCCTTCTTTTATTTTTGATGTGATTTTTGTCATATCTTATTAACATACAGGTGCTATTTATATAGAAGAGATACTACTTCTTTTTATTTATTTATTTATTTTTTTAAGAGATACTACTTGTTATGTGTGTATTATAAGTATCTGCCCACTGCTTCTTGTTCTGGGGTATCTTAAACACTTCCTCCCATGCCACCTCCCTGTCTCTCTACCAGTGGACTTTTGGGCAGGTCAGCCCACCTCTCTGAGCCTCATCTGTAATGATGATTTCTTCTTTGTGAGGTTTTTGGGATTTTACAAGGTAAGGAATGTGGGATGCTTCTTGAACAAAATATTCTGTTCAAATATGCATCATCATTATTAATAGTAATGCCAATAATGAAGATCTATGGACAGGTAGCAGTCAGAATAGCCCTGCCTAGGAAAGAGGCCTGTCTTCCCCAGATACTGAAGGCATGGATGGGAGGGGGGAGGCAGGGGATGAAGACTCAGGCCATGAATGACCCTGGCTGAACCACTGACTGGCTGTGTCCTTGAACCTTGATTTCTAGGGCTACAAATTGAGGGTAGCAGTTCATCTGAGGATCCCCATAGCTCCCACCTGGGTAGGTACCATGCACGTTCCAAATACCCTGGGGTTTTACCTCATTTTCTCCTCACACCAGTCTGAGGGGGGCACAACAGCTGTGCTGACTTTGAGGCCGGCACAGGTTCCCTTGCCTGGGTCCCCATCTGTATGTGGCGGAGGTGACAAGGAGCCCAGCAGGCTGGAGTCCATGTGCTCATTTCTGTGCTTTTCCCCTGCAGTTACTCAAGTGCTCAGCACATAGTAAGGTCTGGGTCTTCCGGTTATTATCGTCACCGATATTCTTCTTTTTGTTATTGTTGCTTTGGAGACCTGGTGGGCCAGGTGGGGTCCGTAGTGCTAAGTAGAGCACTGGGCTTGAGATATGTTGACTGAAGCTTTGTATCAGGGTTGAGTCAGTCCACTAACAAATCCACAAAAAAATGGCGGTTTAACTCCAGCTGGAGTTTATTTCTGGCTCTTGTTAGGGCCTAAAGGGTTTGTCCACCCTTTCACACTTCTACCATCTTTGCTTCCCAACATAGAAGTGGCATGGTACATGCTCACATCCCATTAGCCAAATTTAGTCACATGGCTGCCTAGCTGCAGGCTCACATTCTTTTGGCTTGGTTCAATCTCATGGCTGTTCCCACCTGCAGGGCCGAATGGAAAATCGAGTTTTCCATGGTGGTCACATCCCAGCTGCAACCCTGGGAGCGGGAAAGAGATACTAGAGGTAGACACCTCCAAGGTGGGAACTGGGGTTGAAACTACCTAGGGATGGGGCAAGGTCTTGCCCTGGGTTTAGCCATCACATGGGGCTCCAGGCACAGTGCACGGTGGGTCCCAATTCTATCCCTACCACTTTTGCACAGAGTGACCCTGGGTATGTCACTAATCCTTGCTGTGCTTCAGTTTCCCCATCTGTAAGGTAACAGAAATAGACCTTCCTTCAGGGCAGTAACACATAGCACAGCACCCAGTAGGCACCCAGTGTTGCGTGTGCTGATCTAGAGCCAATGCCTCTCCATCCTTTCCAGCAAAGTGAGCCAATTGTAAGCTCTTCCCATCTCCTGCATCTCCTCAGAGGGCCACCCCAGGCTCTACACACTCCCTGTCAGCATCTCAACTGAGGCTCCCAAGTTTTCCATGGGACAGAGGCCCAGGGCAGGGAGGCCACTGGGTGCTGCAGTGAATCAGTATAGTCTAGCCACGAACAGTGAAATGCCATCCTTTGTGGTCACTGTCATGGTGAGGGAGCTCTAGTAGCCTGATATTTTACCACTTCTCAGAAGGCAGAATGCAGGCCCTGAGTGAAACCTGACTTTGCCAATGCCCCATTAATACCTTGGGCCCTAAAAAGGGCAGGGTCAGCATAGCTGGGGAAGGGGTGTCTTGACCTTTCTGAGCTTCAATTTCCTCTCTAGGTGAATTTAGACATGGGGTAAGAAATGGGCTGCTGTGCTCTATAGCCGAAGACCCTGCCTGGGCACATAGCCAGCCCACACAGCTGCTCCTGGATAGACAAAATAAATTTGGAGGATGATATTCAGCCATTTGCAGATGTTTTTAATATAATTTTTGAAATTAGAGTTCTCAGAATTTCCTAGATCATGGGTTGAGAGAGTCCAGTAGGTTTCAAGGTTTGGGACCTAAGCAACTGAAGGCTAGAAGGACCACTAATGAAAATTAAAGTTAGAATGGGGGAAGCCATGTGGCAAGCAGGTTAGGGGAGCTCAGGAGCTTGGCCAGGTCACCTCAGGCTCAGTGGGCAGTAGAACATCTGTGCCTGGCTCCCGGGTCACAGTCTTGGCTAGAGACAGTACACAGAGAACAAGGGAAGGTCATAGCGCGTTGGTATGGAATAATGGGGTCCACCAACCTCTGTGCCCCCCTCTGGCTCCACCATCGTCCCCATCTCTGAGCGAGTCTTGGTCCCTGCCTGTGCAGAGGGAGGGACAGTTGCCTCAAGGCAATCTTTGCCTCTGCACATGCCATGCACAGCACAACTCACTCCTTATTCTATACCTTTGACGCACTAGTGCTACAGTGTCAATGCCCAAAAAAACAGGAAATTCTGGAGAAGCAGGAGGAAAAGCCTCTTATACTTGGGCACTAGGAAACAGGCTTGAGAATGTCCAGCATGTTTCAAGTCATCCTTGAAGAAAACTCAAATGCAGAGAACAGTGAAACGGAGGCCCATTGCACAGCAGCACTTCACTGTTGTAAAAAGAAACCAGCTGCTGATACACACGAAGCAGGGCGACTCTCTGGTACATTTTGCCAGAGAAGAGAAGCCAGACACAAATGGGCACAGGAACCTCCTTGCCCAGCTCTGAGTCTCTGCCCGGCAACCTACTCCTGCCCCAATTTTCTCATCTGTCAAATGGGGATAATGATAGTTCCCCCTGGGAAGGTTGCTGCCTGGAATGATGAGTTAGTGCATGTAAAGTACAAACAACAGTGTCCAGCCTATGATAAGTCCCTTAGAAGGCCCAGCTGTTGTTATTGTTATAATTTTATAAAAATTGCTGGTGCGACTGAAGCATCTTTCCTTGTCCTTATTTAAGGACAACAGCATTGTAACTGCTTTATGGCATTTTGTTGTCTAGATATACTTTGATTAGTAAGTCATTGCCTACTGATGGAGACATAGGTAGTGTCCATCTCTTCACTAATCTATATGACTGTGAGATGAGCATCTGGGTGCAGAAATCTTGGCAACAGGTTTTAATTTCCTTTGGCCATCCTCTGGTGCATATACAGCATATTCATCAAAGTCTATCCGGAAAGGTTTGGATCTGCACCCCAGCCTGGGAGGAGTCATTCCCCAGTCCTGGCTGACTTGCACATTATCTTCTTTTTATCTTTGCTGCATTGGTGGGAGTAAGATTAGCTCTCATTTGAATTAGCATTTCTTTGATTACCTGTGTGTAAGCATTTTTTCATATCTGTTGACCATTTGTATCTCTTGAGAATTGCTTATTCACATTAGTCCATATTTAAAAAAAAATGATGTTCAGCATTTATTGATGTGTAAGATCTCCTCATAAATTAAGGCTATTGAACCTTTGTCATACATTTTCCAAATATCTTTTACTAACTTTTTCCATCTGAGTTTATGTTTGTTTTTCAGTTATTAGAAAAGCACAGAAGCTTTTGCTTTTTACTCTTTAATCAGTCGAATCTGTTGATCTTATCTTCCTTTTTTCCCCTTGATTTCTGCCTTTTGAACTATGCTTTGATAATAATTGTGTATTTTCCTTTATTGTCTTCTGACACTTGTTTTTTAACATGGTGATCCTTAGAGCATGTAGACTTCTAGAGTGTACTTCCTGTAGGGATCCAGCTCTGCTTCGGCTCCTGGCTAGGTGGCTCCATGTGGCCTTCTCCAGAGCTTCCCGCGGTGGTTGGAGGGCCCCTGCCTCCTTCCTGCAGCTGTGCCAGCACCTCCCTCCGTGGTACTTGCCCTGCCTGCTGTCCCTCACTGCCCAACTCTCTCCCTAGGCACATGCATTCAGCTGCGGCTGCCTCCGCAGGGCACCTTCCAAGTCCTTCGTGGTGATGGTGCTTCCGTGGGAACTGTGCTTCTATTCCACTGTCCCTCTGGTCATCAGATGGTGGGGTCTGGCCTTCTCACCTGCATCTGGAAGGGGAGTGTTGCCGAATGGTCTTCAGGAACCCCTGTGTGCAAATGTAAGGCCTCCTCCCTCCTGAGCTATCTAAAGCTCAGTGGCTGTGTGGGTGGTGGTAGGGTGGTCCTAAATCCCATCACGTGGGTGGTATCTGTCCACTCACAAACTGGGCCATTGTTTATGGTTCCACTCCCAGTGCCGCAGCTTTCTTGCTCCATAGGAGCCATTGCCCCTCAGAGTGCCACGTCTACAGTGTGGACTCAAGGCCAGCCATCAGGCTTCCAGTCCTGGGTCAGCCACGGTCTTGGCCCTTCACTGCCAGGAGCTTACTTGTCCTTTTCACTTTGGCGTCTTTTAAGAGGGAAACTATGTTCATTTAGTCATTCTTTCATGCACGCACATGGCAAACCTCAATAGGATATTCTGTGTACTAAGAATTCTAAGTACTGTGGACACAGAGGGCCTTAATGTGCCCATCCCTGGAGCTGCAAGTCTACGGGAAGACAGTTTTCTCATTTTTTGGTTGTATTTGTTGTAGAGTGTTAAAGGGCCCATGAGATAGTACCTGTTGAGTGTGCAGCATGTCATTTGCCAGAGTGAAGCTGAGTGTGTTATATTAATATGATTTGTGCATAAAAAGGGCTCAGAGTCAAAACAGTTTGGCACATGCTGGGTTTATGGGTTGGAGGACTTCTCAGAGCCTTTAAAATGATAGTGTGCTGGGTGAATCTCTGAGAATGAGGAGATCTGTTAGGATTAGATTCCAACAGGTAGAAAACTCATACTTATAATAGAGTTAATGACAGTGAGCTTTAACCCTCAGGATGGGCAGCCAGGCTCATGGTGCTTCATGGAAGTGGGACCCAGGCCTGTTCCCTGGCATGCCTCTGTTGGGCGTGGCCTCAACATCATGATCCAAAGTGGTAGTAACTGTATTCCAGACAGTAGTAAAGGAGTGAGGGGGTCCCTAGGGTGAAAGGGCATGCCCCACTGTCTCAAGGAAGTTCTCCTACATCACTTTCCTTTATCTGCCATTGGCCAAACTTAGCCATGTGACTACTTGGAAACATAATCTTCATTCTGGACCAGTGTCCCGCTAGGAAGCAGAGGAAATGGAAGCTGGGAGACATGAGCTTTATCCACTTTGTGGGAGGAGTATATAGTGTTACTCAAATTAGGATCCCAGGGCCTTTCTTTTCCAGAACTTCCCTTAGAATCTTAGCTGTTAGCACATAACTGAGGTCACATGGCTAATTCATGACAAATACCCTTTGACCTCAAAGATGAGCATTTTCTTGCTTTTGCTCCTTCTTAGAAAGTGACCTGAGAAGGCAAGTAGGCTCCTGAAGGGTTTTGCCAGTTTGGGGCATTGCGAAAACTCAGACTTTAGCCTGGACAAGTCCTCCTCAGTGCTGTGTCTGCTGTAATCTGCTCTCTACAGCCCACCCTTCTCCATTCCTTAGTCAGGGCTCCAGTGGATGGGAGCCGGGGAGGCCATCATGCTGAACTCCTTATCAGAGCTTCTTCAGTTGGCCACTCTGCAAACTCCTACACATCCCACAAAACCTGGCAAAAAGGAGTACTAGTGTGCTGTGTGTGCAGAGAGTCTTCCCTATTAGTCCCATCCCCAAATACAGTTTTCATAGACCTTTGCTCAGCCACCAGAGCTTCATTGCCTTCCCCATAGACTGGGACTCACCAAGGGCCAAGAAGGCCCCATCTTACTCTTGGACCCCATCCACCCCCCCCCCTTTTCGACTTCCCGGATCCTGGGGTCCCATCCACCCTCCAGGCCCTGTTTCTACCATCCCTGGGGCTCCCAACTCTCAGCCGTGGTGGGTCTGGTGAGCTGTATCCAGGAGCTGGCAGTTGTCTCCTGCACAGCTATACCACCACATGAGACCTTCGGCTTCAAGGTGGCTGTGATTGCCTCCATTGTGAGCTGCGCCATCATCCTCCTCATGTCTGTGGCCTTCCTCACCTGCTGCCTCCTCAAGTGTGTGAAGAGGAGTGAGCAGCGGCGCTCCAACAGGTATGGCAGCCTCATGGTCTCAGGGTTCTCAGGGTCCTACTGGGAGTATACTCTGTAGGGGTGCTTCCTCCTGCCACCCCTGCTCTAGGCTCAGGTCTAAGAGTCCCTGTGGGGTGCTCTGGAATCACAAGTGCTGCCCCAGCCTATGTAAGCATTGCAACTGTGGAAAAACATAGGTTTATTTTATTTATTTTTTTTAAAATAGAGAGTCTGTTTTTGTAAATAAAGTTTTATTGGAACACAGCCACATTCCTAATCTATTGGTATTTGGCTGCTTTTGAGCTGCAGTGGCAGACCTTAGTCTTAGGAGAAAGTGTATGGCTCACAGTGCCTAAAGTATCGACTACCAAAGTCTTTGAGAGATTTTCCAACCTGCTTGGACCCTGCAGGACCCTAGGTCAGGGTAGGGCACGTTTCTGCTGCTTTCAGGGACGTATGTGCATGCTCAAAGTCCTTCACCCCAAACTTTCCTCCAGGTCAGCCCAGCTGTGGTACCAGCTGAGAGGCGAAGACTTGGAGACAGTGCAGGCTGCGTACCTTGGCCTCAAGGGCCTGAGCAGCAACAGTATGAGCAGCAGCAAGCCTGGGAGCTGGCCCATCCAGGCGCACGACAACCACAGCTTCACTATGTGAGTGCTGGTCTGGACAGGGGGTGGGAGCCCAGTTCAGTCAGGCCCTGGGCTGCCTACCATCCCCACACACTAAGAGTGCAGGCACTCCCAGGCCTCCTAGACCCTCAAATTCATGTCAAAACAAGAGGCGGGTATTCCTTGTAGCATTGTGTTCTGTCTGTGACGTGCTAGTACCCCCAGCTTTCCCATCTTAGTACTCATAGCTGTTATCTCCTAGTACTCACAGCTGTCCCACACTAGTACTCACAGCTGTCCCCTCCTAGTACTCACAGCTGTCCTCTCCTAGTACTCACAGCTGTCCCCTCCTAGTACTCACAGCTGTCCCACACTAGTACTCACAGCTATCCCCTCCTAGTACTCACAGCTGTCCTCTTCTAGTACTCACAGCTGTCCCACACTAGTACTCACAGCTGTCCTCTCCTAGTACTCACAGCTGTCCCCTCCTAGTACTCACAACTGTCCTCTCCTAGTACAGCTGTCCCACACTAGTACTCACAGCTGTCCTCTCCTAGTACTCACAGCTGTCCCACACTAGTACTCACAGCTGTCCTATTCTAGTACAATCACAGTTGTCCCATTCTAGTACTCACAGCTGTCCTCCCCTAGTACTCACAGCTGCCCCCTCCTAGTACTCAGCTGTCCTCTCCTAGTACTCACAAATGCCCCATCCTAGTACTCATAGCTGTCTCCTGTTAGTACTCACAACTGTCCTCTCCTAGTACTCATAGCTGCCCTTACCAGAGTTTTCATCTTGAGAATTGAATCCTGCAGAGAAGTTGAAGCTTCTACTCACCCGTGCTCCCTCCACCCAGAACTGGCAGGCTCTGCTGTGCCACCGTTACTCACCCTTCCTCTTCCCTTCTCTTTCTCTCTTACACATTTCCTCCTTCCCCCAAAGCAATACAAGGACATTCTTTCTCTGACTCCAGAAATCCAATCCTGAATGCACATGGCCTCTCAGTGTTGTTATCAGCATTGAACCTCCCCACGCTCTGGTCCATGATCACGAGCATTACTCAGCTGCCAGGTCTCTGGGCTTCTTAAACTGGAATGGGCTTTCTGGCTTTGGGGGCATGTCCTTCTGAGGGCTCTGGACCAGTGGTTACATGAGAGACCCCCATTGGGGTGTGTCAGGTGTTTCCACACATCTGTGCCAGTTCATTTCTTGCAGGGGTTGCATGGTGCTGTGTGTGCAGACCACAGACACGGGCCAGGCTGCCCCTGCAGGTCACATGGTTTGGGGTCTCTTGGTTGAGACAAGTCCCCCAGTTCCCTCTGCTGTCAGGGCACGGAGTAGGAGCTTTGAGGAGCCTCTGCTGCCCCAGGACCTCTGACCCTGGCCTTAGCTCCAGATTTGCTATTGCCTGAGAGAGTTATGGTAAAGGTAACTTTGCTGACTCTATTGGGATTCTGACATTTCTTCTATGAGGAATGAGGATGAGCGCTTTTTTTTCTTGTTTTCCATTTTGTTGCTTTAGTATCAATGTGAATTTACAGATCTTCTTTTCTTATCTTTTATTTTGGGAAATTTCACACATACATAAAAGTAAAATAGTGATAGATTTCCTGTTCCTGCCCCTTGTCCTCTGTGTTTACCAGCTCCACCGAGCTTTGCCATGACTGTGCCCCCTGCCCCTACATGATTTCCAAGTGCTCTTTTTGTGGGCTCCTGTTGTTCTTTGGCAGCTGGAGCCCTGCCAAGCTGTGGCCTGGGTCCTTCTGATATGTCCCCGTCGTTGTTTGAGCATTTCCTGCCTTGCACAAGATGTTCCAGCCCTGTGCTTGGCCCTGGAGTCAGCCACTGCACTGGAAGCTCTGTTCCTCTGGGTGGGGAGCAGCTTAGACACTGGGGCCTGGGCAGGCATAGAGATGACATCCCTGAGCCTGATGCTGCCTGCTGTTTCCTTAGGCCATCCCCACCTTTGAGGCAGCAAAACACTTGCTCCTGGCTCTTGTGCTTTTGCTATGTGACTATAACCACTCCACTCAGTTCCTCCCATGTAAGGTGAAGATCATGGTAGTGCTTATCTCCCTGTGCTGTTGAGGGCACCTGAGTCCAAGTGTGTGCTCAGGCCCAGGTGGAGAGTTCAGTGAATCCCATTGTTATTGTCATTACTGCTCTTCCTGCTCTTGTCCTTGTGCAGACAAGGAAATCGAGACACAGGAGGTTGTGACCTGTGTGGTCCTATGTTGCATGCACCATGCTGGTTCTGGTGACCGTCTGCAGGGAAGGGACCCACTTCCCATTTCCTCTCTGGGGCTCCGTTTTGGCATCACGTCGGTGAGGTGACCTTGGCTTCTATTTCATAAACACTTCTCAGCATTGGCAGTGTGCTAGGTACTGGTCTAGACTCTTCCAAATATTAATTCTTTTAACCTTAGGGAGTGGGTACTACTTTTATCACATTTTAGGTAAAGAACTAGGTAGGTTAAAAAACTTGTGTAGAACCACGCACAACTAGTAAGAGTGAAGCTGGGTTTGGCATCAGGCTGTCTGGTCCAAAGTCCACTAAGCTGCCTTCCCTTTCCACTAATTAACTGATTCATCCTCTTATTGATTGAACTAATAGACTGTTTTTAAGATTATTTCTTAATTCCTATTTCCTGGAGTTTCTCTGAGAATTAGTTGTGGATGGGAGCAGAGATGTGGGAGAGTGTCCTGAAAGAAGTGATGCTCGAAGTGAAGAGACTGAGAAGCCTGCATCTGGGGGAGGGAAGGGGCAGCATCTTAGGGAAGGCAGAAATGAGTAAAGGGCTAGAGGATGCAGCAGCCAGGCAGCCTCTGGGGAGAGGAGGCCAGTATGTGTAGAGGCCAGAGATGGGGCAGGGCCAGGCAGACAGGGGCTGGGCGAGGATCTGATCAGTCTAGACAATGGCCTGGTTTGTGTTTTGGGAGTGAGAGACAGAGTACTGAAAGTGTAAAAGATGGGTGATCCAGCTCCGGGTCACCAAACAGGACAGGCCTTGCAGGAGGGAAGGTTTCTCCCCTATGTCCATCTTCTCAGCATCCCTTCTCCACCTGGGATGTCTCCAAGCCCTGGTCAGGCAGTTGGGTTCCTGACAGTTTACACACCTTCTGAATAAGCTTCAGAAAGTCCTTCCCACACCTTGGGGAGGCAAGTGTGTAGCCCCTGGACCACCCCTTGGGCCACCCCCAGTTGTGTGGGTAAGGGACCTGAGGCCCGGTTAATGGCAGGGCCTGGGAGGGAGGACTCAGGAGGGAGCGTAGTGGCCTCTGTGTACTCCAGGATATGGGGCAGCTTCTGACTCTCAGCTCTGGTCTGCCCCAGGTTCACTGAAGGCCTGGGGCTTGGATACCTGGGAAGTTGTGGAATCCCCATTCTTCCCCCAGCTCATGCTTCCTCTCTCCACAGAGACCATGGCGAAAGCATCAGTGAGCTGGCAGGTGTAACCTATGTCATGGACAAGAACCCCTGGACTCCTGGACCCAGAGCTCTGAGCCCTGGTGGCCTCCCCAGCTCACCTCGAGCCCAGGTGATGGTGCACACAGGGAACCCAGGACAAACCCTGCCTGTCACTGGGCTGGCCTCGGGAATGCTGAGACAACCTGCAGTGTACACCCCAGGGTAACTGGGCAGTGAGACCAGTGTCCACCCTCCACACTGGGAAGGCCAAGTGGACCCTACCAGCCAGTTACCTACAACTCGAAGTGTGTCCAGCTTAAGATTGGTCAGTGACATCAGATTCCACGTGTAGAGACCCCTCAGGGGGCCGAGCTGACAGCAAAGACCGAGGACCCCAACAGGGAGTATTGTCCCAAAAGGAGCCCAGCTGTAGCGATCTTTAAAGCTATGGCTTACTGGAAACTACTACTGAGGTTAAGATACTGGCTGCAGCTTCCTTCCAACTAGGGTTCCTTTAAGGAGACTAGGAGATGTTTTAAGCAAATCTAATTTTGCATAGTACAATAATAGCAATAAACTTCTTTTCAGCAATTACAGACGGCTACTACCTCAGCATCTTCCTTCCCAGGATGTCTACTGAACCACTGAGGGTTCTGTATCCATTGTCTGGACAGGTGCAAGGGAAGGGTATGAGATAAAACAAAGGAATTATTTCTAATACTGAAAAATACACGGTAAAAATCACTGTCCAAACTTTTGACTTTATATAACAAAATATCAGACATACAATGTCAGCTGGAGCTCAGCTGGTAGTTCTCACTCAGAGTCACCCAAGGTGTTCGTGGTCACCTGGTAGCTAGCACCATGTTCATATTGAAGACTGGGTCACTCACAGTTCTGGGGTTGCTGCTGACTATCAGCAGAGACCTCATGGTTTCTAAGATAAGAATCACAATGTGAGTAGCAGGTGGAGGCCATTAGCCTTTTAGGTCCTTGGAAGTCATGCTTTATCTGTTCATCAGGAGTCAAAGCTGCCCTGTAATGGAAAGGAGGAGAGCTGGACTCCACTGCTAGGTAAGAGGAGTACTAAAGAATTGGCAGACATGCTATAAAACCATCACAGTCACCTTTAACCCAATTATTTGTCAAAGCAATTTTATAAAAGGTAACCCTGTCTCTTACTTCCCCAGCCTCACTGCCAGAGGGAGAACTTTGTGCAGCAGACCGATGTGTACATACACATGCTGATGCAGGTGTAGTTTTAGACATTTGCACCTGCTACTGTGCCTCTTATTTGCTTCTATTTAAGATGAGCTCAGAAAGAAGGGTGAAGTGGTATATTCCTATATCCCAGCAACTTAGGAGTTGAGGCAGGAGGATCAGTTGAGGCCAGGAGTTCAAGACCAGTCTGGGCAACACAGCAAGACCCCATCTCTAAAAACATTTTGTTAAAAATTAGTCCTAGCTACTCAAAAGGCTGAGGTGGGAGAATCACTTGTGCCCAGGAGTTCAAGGCTGCTGTGAGCTACAAATATGCCTTTGGACTCTAGACTGGGCAATATAGTGAGACCCTGCCTCTGAAAAAAATATTTAATTTTAATTTAATTATTTCATTTTTTGAGACAGAGACTTACTTTGTCACCCTCGGTAGAGTGCTGTGGTGTCATAGCTCACAGCAACCTCAAACTCTTGGGCTCAAGAGATTCTCTTGCCTCAGCCTCCCAAGTAGCCTGAAATACAGGCACCCAACACAACGTCTGGCTATTTTTAGAGACAGGGGTCTCGCTCTTGCTCTGGCTGGTCTAGAACCTGTGAGCTCAGGCAATCCACCTGCCTCATCATCCCAGAGTGCTAGGATTCCAGGTGTTAGCCACCACACCTGGCTGAAAAAAAATTTTTTTTAATGAAATTTCAAAATAAGATGATTTCAGAGCTCATTCTTTAGTTCCACACCCCATCTCTCTCACTTCTGCGTCCCAGGTTTGGCTTGGCTCAGGTAAAAATATACCTCCAGCCTCCCATAATGTGGGATGTGACCTGTCTCTGGCCATTGAGAAAAGTCACTGGAGATTGTGCTTTGAGCTTCCCCTGCTTTCTGCCCAGAGGCCCAGCAACTGTGTTGGGACCCTGAGGAGGAAGAGCTGGTGGTCAGGACAGAGTAGGCCTCACCTACACTATCCCTTGCCAGCTGAAGCCACATTGCCACATGTACATATCACATAGACCAAATGCTTTCCTGATACAGACTACAGAGTAGTCCATCTGACAGATGTGCCATAATTTATGTGATAAATCCCCACCTGAGGGACACTTAGGTGGTTTCGCATTTTGGCTGTCACCTTTGTACACACCATGGTACTGGGATGTGATTTCCTTTGGACAGACTCCTGGAGAGGGATTGTGAGGCCAGAGGATGTGCTGAGTGGTTTTCATGTCATGCTTTGGGGCATCTTGGGGTCCCTAAGGGTGCACAGGGGAACAGAGGCAGAGAAAAAATAAAACACAGACCCAGGCCTCACTGGGAGATACAGCTTTCATCTGTTGGGGTTCATCAAAGCTTTCCCAGCTATGATGGGAGTGGAGCATGGTGGCCCCAACAATGTGCCCTGAGGGTCCTGCAAGCTCAGATGCAGGCCAGGCTAGGCCCAGGGCCAGGCAGCACACATACCCATGGCCCATCCTACTACAGCCTATCTGGCTACAGGCAGATGCTGATTTGCATCATGAGGTTCAGAGACTACTCAGTCCCTTTTGGGACTTCGGCTCAGGTCAAGGATCAGCACAGATGACAAAAGGCTCTGACTTCTCTTGTTCTAAGTTCTAGCCTCCACCAAGCCTTCTCCATCCCACTAATCCTCATTGGAGTGAGGTAGGAGCCAGGTAGACAGGCTGTAGACCCACTGCCATGCAGGGCAGGCCAGGCACCAGAACTAAGGTGGGAGGTAAGAAGCCTGCCTGTGAAGGTTTGGGGGGACAGGAGTTTTGTTACCAGTAGCTAATAGTTACAGAAATGGGTACCTAGGTGGCTATGGAAGGGCCACAGTGAGCGGATGGGTTGGAGGGGGGATTACGTGGGGCCTGGCTGCAGAGCAGAGCCACTGCCCATTGCAGCATACCGGACATCCCCCAGCCTGCATCATGGCCAAAGGGTCTTACTCCATGGGAAATGCCATGGAGTGGAGAGTCATGTCCTTCCACAGGCATGGTCAGAACTTTGGGGCTGTGCTCCAGGGGAAAAGGGGGAAAAGAGAGTTGGCCCCCAATACCCCCTCCTCAAAAAACCTGAGAGGGCTAGTTCCCACTACTAGTAGGAACAGCCAGGTAACAATCTACCATTATGATTTTACTGGACACACCCAGCTCACTTCCATCTAAGGCCTTAGCACATGTTGTTTCATCTTAGCACACACTTTTCCCTCTGCCCAGAACATCACACCCACACTTACCTTCTCTGTTGAAAAAACAAAGTTTATTATTGTGTCCATCAAGATTAGTGCGGCTATTCTACTAAAACAATCCCCAGGGGCTTAACCCACCAAGTTTATTTCCTAGTTTCACTGTCTCCAGCCGGGAGCTGCAGGACCCCAGCTGGTGGAGCAACCCTGATTCAAGTATGTCTACAATCTCATGGCGGGGAAGAAGATGCTGGAGGGGCTTGCACCTGCAACAGAGTACTCTGGCCTGGAGGGGCACACATTACTTCGGTTCATAAGGCATTGACCAGATTAAGCATGTGACTCTATCCAGCCACAAAGTCACCAGTAGGATCACTCCTTTGTTTGGGTAAAAGGAGAGGGGAACTACGTAGCTGTGTGCATCACCTAGGCTACCATGTCATCCTTATTGTTGCCTCAAGTCCTCTAATGACTGGTTCGGATGTCTTTCAAATTCCGGGTTGGTGAGATCCATGGTTTTCACTTGATAGGAAGCTAAGTTAACAAAGAAACGTGTGTCAACCTTAAATGCTGGAATGTTGCCATTCTAATAACCAGAAGTGGCTGTAAAGTTATTAGGCTAAACATCAACAGGAGATGTCATTACTCAGTAGAATATCCTCCAGTTGGGGGACAGCGGTTGGGGAAAAAATTGTGTCTCACGAGTTGATTCCTCAACAGTTTCATTACCTCCCATTTCATTTTTCCATTGCTCTACAGTGAATTACCCCAAAACTTAGTGGCTTCAAACAACAGCAGCCAGCATGATATTCTTTCTCCTGGTTCTGTGTGTTTGCTGGCTGGTACATTTTTGTGCTTCTCACGTGTGATTGTTAAACAGAAGCTGCAGCTGGCTCTCCCTGAGGCTGAACCTCCCAGGGCATCCTACTCATGTGCCAGGCAGGAGATACTAGCTGTTGCCTGAGATCTCAGCTGAGGCTCTCCATTGAAACCATATGGTATTGCTTTCCATCATGGTGGCTGGGTTTCAAGAGTCAACATTCCAAAGAATAGGAGGTGGGAGCTGTCAGTTCTTTAAAGCTTGGGTCCAGAACACTATTCTGTTGGTCATGCAGCAGATACAGATGCCCTCAGATTTCTTAAACTTGGCACGGCCAGAGAAGAGCTCCTGTCTTCCTCTCTTCCCTCCTCCAGGCCTAAACCCCATGGCTCTGCACTTACTCTTAGGCCCCACAACCAGTCTTCAAATTTCAGACAGGCTCCACCCCTTCTCCCGCCTCCACAACTGCCACTCTGGGTCAAGCTTCCTTTTGCCTAGACTGTTAAGATAGCCTCCACATGGTCTCCCTGTCTCCAGTCAGGGACCTCCAGACTCGACCACCTCATAGCTACCAACTTTTTTTTTTTTAATTTGGGTAAAATATATATATAACATAAAATTTGCTGTTTCAATCATTTTAAGTGTACAGTTCACTGGCATTAAGTACATTCACATTCTTGTGCCGCTGTCATCCATCACCACCATCCATCTCCAGCACATTTTCATCTTCCTAACTGAAACTCTGTCCCAATTAAATACTAACTTCCCCCATTTCCCCTCCCCACAGCTCCTGGCAACCACTGTTCTGTCTGTATGAATTTGACTACTTTAGGTACCTTATATAATGAGATCATACAGTATTTGTCTTTTGCGTCTGGATTATTTCACTTAGCATAATGCCTTCCAGGTTCATCCATGTTGTAACATGTATCAGAATTTCCCTCCTTTTGAAGACTGAATAATATTCTATTGTATGGACAGACCACATTTGTATATCCATTCATCTGGGGATGGACACTTGAGTTGTTTCCACCTCTTGGCTATTGTTAATAATTCTGTTATGAACATGGATGTACAAATATCTCTTCTCACTTCTTTTGTGTATACAGAGTTTGTTAAAAAGATATAAATCAAAACATCACCACACCCTTCCTCCAGCTCACAATCCTCAAACTGTGGACTTCCAGCTGCCTGGTCTGCATGACCCAATATGATGTGCCTAGTCACCTCTTGACCCCTCCCTATTATTTGTTCCTTTACTCAAGCCACACTGGCTGCCCTCAAGCATAGAAAGTTCATTTTTGCCTTCGGGCTCCTACATGAGATGTTTCTTCTAGAATACTCTACAATTGCCAGGTAACTGATTTTCCCAAAACATGGAAGCTCAAAAACAATTATCATTTAACATCTCTCACAGTTTTGGTGGGTCAGGTATTTGGGCTCCAAAGGGTGGTTCTGGTTCAGGGTCTTTTGTGACTAGTGTCAGGGCAAATCAGGTGTCCGCCAGGGCTGCAGTCTTATCTGAAGACGTGACTGGGGCTTAAGATCCATTTCCATGGTGATTCACTCACAGAAAGTTGGTGTTGGCTGTTGGTTGGAGGCTGCAGTTTCTCCCTACATGGCAAAAAGTACAGGGCTGCTTGAACATCCTTATAACCTGGTAGCTGGTTAATTCCAGAATAAGCTGTCCAAAAGTGCAAAGCTGAAGCTGTAATGACTTCTGTGACCCAGCTTCAGAAGTCACCATCAGCTTTGCACACTTCACTGGTCACACAGACCAGCCTGATTCATTAAGGAAGGAGACTACACAAGAGCATGATGTAGGATGTGAGGATTGCTGGAGCCTGGAGCCATCTTGGAGGCTGGTGGCCTCACAAGCCATCCTTTGCCTCTTACTTTGCTTGACTCTCCTCTATCAGCATTGACGTGTAGATGTGTGTGTCCCCTCCAGTAACATGAAGGCTTCATCAGGGCATGGCTTCCTCTGCCTTCTCTGTGATCTAGTTCTGGGTTGGACCACATGTTTAGGAGACATTTGTTGAATGAATTCATGAGTAAATGAGTGGGTCATTGGTAGTCCCTGGCCATGTGAGAATTTGGGAGGACAATGTCCTTGCTCCTCCTCAGTGTTCAGGCCCCTGATCATCCACTAGGGCCCCTTTGCACAGTAACAGTCAGCCCCAGTCCTGCCACTCTCCCATAGTCCAAGAAGTTGAACCCTTATATACTGAGATCTCTTCCTCTATTTCAAGAGTCCAGAATAAAATGTGCTTTTTATTTTGTTTTGTTTTTAACCACTGTAACTACTTTCCAACTCTGGTTTTTCTTTGACAATGTCCAAGGACAAGATTTCCAGTTACTGTCCAGGGATTGGGGACAACCTCAGTTTATACCCTTGAAGTTTGGACATCCACCTTCTGGGTATACAGCTACATTTGGGGTCCAGGCAGAAGCTGACCAGGAGGGAATATGCCTGCACTATGCCTAGGTGAGGGGAGACCCTAGGATCTGCTCTTTGACTCCAGGGATGCCCACACCTGCTTGGAGCTCCTGGAGTGGGCATCTGGGCTCACTGACGCGCCCCCCCCCAATCACACCTGGAGCTATCCTACTCTATACCATAGCCTTTCATTCCTGTAGGCCTGGAGGGCACATTCCAAAGGACCTAGGTGTGTCCACAGGGGTTGAGTGCTTAGAGTGAATCCTTCACAAACCCTGGTGCTGCCCATCAGGACCCCATCTGTCACATGGCTAGGTGCAGTCCTGGGGGTGCAGGAGTGGATGTAAGAGGCTGAGGTTAGGGGTCACTGAAGGTGGGCAGAGCCTGGAGCCCTCACTGTCACCATTGTGTTCCCCTTCCACACAGTCCCTGTCCTTAGGGCTCTGACATATGTCCTAGGGAGTGAAATGAACCCAGGGAGGTAAGTGCTAGTGCAGGATACAGAATAACTGGGATCGGGCCGTGTCCCAGTGGTGGACAAAAGGCCCTCTGTGGAGGACCCAGTAGTGTATGTGCAGGGGATCCCAGCCTGGAGCCAGCCTGGCCATGTCCATTTGCATACACAGATGAAAGACTAGGATGAGGGCAGTGCCTGTGGCTCAAAGGAGTAGGGCGCCAGCCCCATATGCTGGAAGTGGTGGGTTCAAACCCAGCCCCGGCCAAAAACTGCAAAAAGAAAAAAAAAAAAAAGACTTTGCTGGACCCACAATCCAGCACACACCACATTCCCACCCTGGGGTCAGCCTTGCCCATACTGTCCCTGGGTCTGGGCCCAATATGGCTGAGAAGCTGCCTGCATGTTCTTAGCCTGTCCCACCGCGTGGGGAGCCTGAGCAAGGACTCACCTCCAGTGTTTGGGGACTGGATCAGCAGTTACACCATAACTGGGCCCAAGGGTTCTGGGGTTTTCAGGTGACAACCACACCTGTTCTCTACATGCCCAGATACCCCACTCATGATAGGAGTTCATAGCACAGAGAAACAGATACAGAGATGGAGGCAGCACAGACCGCAGGGACCACTGCACACTGTCTGAGAAATGCACACTGAGATTGGGATCAGGTTTAGCATCTCGAGTTAGAACAAGCTAATGGGCGAACCGCAGACACTCGCAGAGAAACAGGTAAAACCAAAAACTTGCCCGCCATTGCTGGCCGTGAAGGATCCGCTTTCCCTCCCTTTCCATCCATTTCCTGGATGAGTCCAGCTGTATTCTTATCACGTGAGGCTGGGGACTTCTTGTGATGGGCGTCATAGCTGAAAAGGCCAGGCCTGTGACTGAGGAAGAAGATGGAGAGTTTGCCTGAGGCCACCCATTTTAGAGTCCGTGAAACTGAGCCTCAGGCGGGTTGAATGACCTCCCTATTTAGAGGCACACTATCAGGCTAGTTTTCCCCTTTGCAGATGGGTTGGTGGCCCCTGAGAGGGGTATGCGCCACCCAGGTCACTGTATTGAGTCCAACTTCTCCCCTGAATTAGCACAGCGTCACTGCTTTTGCAGCCTTTGGCTGAGCCCTGTGGGTTAGTGGACGCCCACCAGTCTTTTACCCCAGGCCTCTCCCGTTATTCCCCACAGCCTGACCTCCTGCTTGACACCGGGTTAGTTAGTTCCTTCTCAAGAGTCTCGGTTTCCTTATCCCCGGGGCGAGGCGCTGTGGCCTGGGATGGCCACATGGGTGGCGCACTGAGCCGGCAGCCGGCCGCCGGCCGGCCGCTGGGATCCCGGCTCAGCCACTAGGCGCCCTGGGGCCAGGGGGGCGTGGCCAAGGACGCGAGGGGAGCTGCGGCGAGGTGGGTGTGAGCCCAAGAAGAGGCTGTGCTGAGGACCGGACTTGGGTGAGGGACCCGGCTCGTGCGAGAGTCAAGTTAAAATACTTGCGGCGACGTAGCGTACACCACCAGAACCGGGGCCCAGTGAAGGGCGGAACTCATGACTCCGTGAGACGTCGTGTGGCCCGCAGGGTCTGGGTAGCGCAGGAAGGGGCGGGGCTGGGGCGACTGAGCACAGGATTGTGAGGGGGCGGGTTTCGAGCGAGGGGCGGGGCTTAGAGCCCCGGAGGCGCCGTAGCAGACGCGGGCGGGGTGGGGCCGTGAGGAAGGAGGCCGGGCTCACGGCTTCTGGCAGCGTAGTAGAGGGCGCTAGAGGGGAGGGGCTCGCTGAAGGGCGTGGCTTAGAGGCCGGCGGCCGCACAGAGGACGCCAGGGGGTGGGGCCTAGCGGGAAGGGGCGGGCCGAGCACTGCCCGCGGGCGGCGGTCACCGAAGCCGGTGGGCAGGCGGCTGACCTAGGGGCGGACGGGCGGACAGCTATAGACGGCAACACGGCGCTGTGTCCGCCGCCATGACAGGTGGGCACCAGGCCGGGGTGGCAGCAGGGGTGCGGGAGCGCGTCCTGTCGCCCAGCCTGGGACAGGCAGGGGTCCGTGTGCCTCGAGTGTCGCCCACGGGCCGCTCCTCGGCTGGGCGGGTTGAGCGACCTTGGTCCGTCATTTGTCGGTGGTGTTGCGGGTGCAGCCACGCGAGGTGGTGGATGTCTCTGGGGCTTCTGCACCTTGGGCGCCGGGGTAGTGCGGGGCACGGTGGGCGGGGACCAGGTTCCAGGGCCCCAGGAGGGCGGAGGCTGCAGGGTGGCTCTGGTGCGAAGTTGCACGGCCACGATCTGGGCTCAGCAACTGGAAATCTGTGTGTTGAGAGGTGTCCCAGGGCTGGGAATTGGTTCTGAGAGATAGCAGAAATGACACCAGCCGAGTATTCAGTGAGACTACTGTGATTCTGGCAATGCTTCAAACTCCCAGCCATCCCAGTGAGGATGTGGGACAGATGATGCATTCCTGGGCAGTGTGTGGTACCCGTGGGACTCTGTGGAGCCTTCTGGGCTCCCTCGGAGGGCTTTGGACCCCAGCCATACACCTTGTCCCGGGACAAGCCTAGGCAAATCGTGGACAGTGACTGGACAAGACACCAGGCCACATAAGACTTCCAGCCTTTTGTGAACCACAAGGATGGCCCCGGCCCAGCCACTCCCACTAGGGTACCCCAGCAGGACAGCATGTTCCCAGTCATCTCCCTCCAGTGCTCACCAAAGTCTTGGTCTGAGTCCTGCACACAAATGGGATCTCATAGGCTGGAACCTGGTGACTTCTAAGACACCAGGCCAGATAAGACTTCTAGCCTAGACCAGAAGAGACCCCAGCTGCAAACTGCTTCCCTTTGTCTTCCCTACAAAACTTTCTTAATTTGGCTGTTGTTTCTGAGCACCTACTAAGCACTGGTCCTGTGTTGGATGGTCAGAATGGCTCCCTGTCCAGAATGGTCAGATGAGGACATGTGAAATGTCTTGTCTTTGTGTGAATGTGGAAATAGTCATGAATTGGGCAGGTACTCCAGCTTACTTGGCTGGTCAGTGCCAAGACAAGAGCCCTGGCCCCAGTACCCTCATCTGTTCCCCACCCAAACTCTGATTCTCTAGCTTATTTAGCAAGTTCATCAGACTGTGTAGGACATGGCTGAGAGCTGTATTGACTTCCAGGGAACCTGTCCCAGGAACTGAGTGTGGGCGGGGCCTAAGGCAATCCACCCCTGCTCTCACTATCCTGTGCAAAGAGACCCTAGAGTTGAGAGACCACAGCCAGGCAGGGGTCCTGAAGACTCTTTATCAGGCCTCACCTTTTAGAGTAAATGGGAACAGCTCACCTTTCTCCGTGAAGTCTGTACTAAGTGGGCCTCAAGACACCCCTCACAACCCTTTATTTTCAGTATGGGGAACCAAAGCCCAATGAGTGCAGCTCTGGGAGGGTAAGATGGATGGTACTGCAAGACTGTAGACATGTAGTCCTGGTCTCACTGCCCCTGTGCTCAGATTGGGGGCCTGCCTTGTGCCAACACTTGTTTTGTGCACATGTGTCTGAGCCAGCCCTATGGAATACTGAGGAGGCATTGGTACAGGGCAGTGCTTAACAAGTTATCTGCCTTGTGGTGTGCTAGGGAGTGAGTGAGCTTGGCTCAGCCAGGCAGTGGGACAAGGGAACTTCTGGAAGTGATTTTGGAGGGGAAGTCAATGCCCAAGTGTCTGAACCGCAGCTGGTTGGGGTCCATAGGAACTCAGGAAGGCCTCTTAGGGGCAGGACAGCAAGCCTACTGTGAATTAACTGTGCAGAAACCACAGGAACAGGTATTCTCAGCCTGGGGCAGGAATCCCAGGCAGTATGATGTTGTTGGGGGCTGCCTGCAAGGAAGGCTCAGGGACCTGGGGGACTGGGTGAGGGTGGGTGGGGCCAGCTTCTACAGGGCTTTGGATGCCAGGCTGAGGGTTTCCATCTGGGCTGAGGAGGAGGAGGCTCAAGTTGGGGTAACAGAGCTGGGGTCCATGGTCCTGGTGCCAGCTAGGCAAGAAGAGAGGGGATGTAGGGAGTTGCTGAAGGCTTGGTGGGTTTGTGCCAGAGTGATCTATCTTCTTTTATCCTGTAAAAACCGTTTGGGGACTTGTTTATCAAGACCTGGCACCAAGGTGGTTTCCTTTCTCGTGCCTTTTGGTGCTTCTGAGTGTGCCTATGTGTGGTGTGCAGGCATAACTTATAAGCAACCACAGGAAGTACGGAGTCCCCCAGCTCCAGTGCCTGGACTTTGCTTCCCATGCCAAGTGACTCACAGCTTATGGTGACTCATGACTTGCAGAGTGACTCATGGCTCTGCTGCAGAGGAGGCCCCGCCTGGCTATGGGCTCACAAGGAGGCAGGAGGCTGCTAGAGGATGCTGGACACTGACCACCTACAGCCCTTCCCCTTGGGCCTTGGACCTGCATCCAGTCATTGCAGAATTCTTTAGTGAGCACCTACTGTGTGCCTGGTCCTGTGTACATAGCACCATACACACTGGGAAGGATAACCTTGGGCTCGCTCTTGTTCTGGCGGGGAGCAGACCTATGTAGCTGGTCACAGTTTCTCACTGTTAATTGGAAGGGCAGAAAGTCTGGATGTCAGAAGGTGGCCCACAGCACTGCTTTCCCAGAGTCCTGACCTCAGATCTGTCACTTTATAATTGGCTTCAGTCTTGGGTAGGTTCCTTATCGCTTCACTGTGCCTCGGTTTCCATAACTGAAAATAGGGATGATGGTCATGCTCGTATTGCAAAGCAATTGGAAAGATGAAGGTTATATATAGACATAGATTGCCAGGTACAAGGAATTGCTTCATGAACCTTGGCTAGTGTTCATCTTAGTTTTTTAATGAGGGAGGCTCCAGGTGCCAGAGCCAGACAGCCAGGATGGGCCTGTCCATATAGCTTGGCAGGTCACTTGGCAAGTGACCTTCCTCACTGTGAGCTGTTGTGGAGCGTGGTGCAGGGGGGGACTCAGCCAGCCTTCCTGCAGCACTCCCTGTGGAGAATGGCTTCAAGGCAGAAGTCAGAGTGGCTGATGATGGGGACAGGTATCAACGAATCAGGACAACCCCACCTGTTGTTTCTGGAGAGCAGGTATCTCAATCTTCCTAATGCCGCGATGTATTTTCATTGTTAAAAAGGGGTCACGACCCACAGGTTGAGAACTGCTGCTGTAGGGTAAGAACTTATTTGTGGGGTAACGCCAGCAGCTGAACGCCAGCCCCTGCTCCCACACAGAGCTCCTGAAGGACATGGACAGATCTGCTTTTCACCATAGTCCCCAAGTTCTTGTCACAGGGCAGGTGTGCTGAGACAGGTTGGTCTCACTGGGCCTTGGATGACAGAGTCTGTGCAGGGGGCCCCACAGAACACAGCTGCTTTCCCGAGTGGAAAAATTTAGAAGTTGTAAGTCTACATTGCTGGGGAAGGGGGGGCGGAGAGGAGACCAGCCAGAGGGAAGTAGCAACTGGAAAGAGACATAAGGAAGAAAAACAGTCTATTCAAGGACAAAACCAGTGAGGGGGGCCCTCCTTTTTTCCAGAAGGGGGACACTATTTTTTTAAGTTAACCTTATTGAAGTATAATCTACTCAGAACAAGCACATTTGTTTTTAGTGAGCAGTATGGTTAAGTTTTGACAAAGATCTACACCACAAGTACCAGCCCAGGCAAAATCAAGACAGAACATTTCTATCACTACAGAAAGTTCCTTAGTGCTCCTTTCTCAGGTAATACCATCCCAACCAGGGGTTGATCTTTCTGCAACCCCCATTTTTTCTTTAATATTAAACAATGGAATTTCCAAATATAATTTATTTTTAGTTAATAGACTTTATTTTTAGAGTAGTTTTAGTTTATAGAAAATTAAGCAGATAGTATACAGAGTCTCATATACCCACCTCACCACAATGGTGCTTTGTCATATGTAGTAGTTAAGGAACCAATACTGATTTAACTGAAGTCTATAGTTTGCATTAGGGTTCACTCCTTGTGTTGCATGTTCTATCAGTGTGAACAAATGCTTAATGTCCTAAATCCACCATTATAGTGGTTCCACTGCTATGCTTGGCCAGGTGCAGTGGCTCATGCCTGTGATCCTAGCATTCTGGGAGGCTGAGATGAGTGGATTGCTAAGCAGGAGATCAAGACCATCCTGTACAAGAGTGAGACCCCATCTCTGCTAAAAATAGAAAAACTAGCTGGGTGTGGGGTGGGTGCCTGTCCCAGCTACTCGGGAGTCTGAGGCAAGAGGATTGCTCAAGCCCAAAAGGTTGCTCTGAGCTATGACATCCCGGCACTCTACCCAGGGTGACAGAGTAAGACTGTAAAAAAATAAACATCCATATGATCCATATTCATCTCTTCTTCTTCCTAACCCTTGGCAATCACTGATTTTTTTTATTGTCTCTGTGGTTTTTGTCTTCTCTGAAATGTCATGTAGTTGAAATCATACAATATGCAGCCTTTTCAGATTGACTTCTTTCATTTAGTAATACGCATTTAAGATTCCTCTACAAGGGCTGTCTGGAAAGTATCAAGCCATTGGTTCTAGAGTTTTTCATAGTACATGGCTGGATACTTTCCAGACAACCCTCATATGTCTTTTCATGGCTTGATAAGCTCACTTCTTTTTAGTGATAAATAATATTTATTGTATGGATGAACCATAGTTTATTTATCCATTCACTTTTTAAATGATAAAATATATAGAACATAAAATTTATAATTTTAACCATTTTAGTGGTAGTGAATACACTCATAATGTTATATAACCATCACCACTATCCATTTCCGGAACTTTTTCATCATTCCAAACAGAAACTCTTATCTTCATTAAACAATAACTCCCCTTTCCCCATCTGCCCCCTGGTAACCTCTATTCTACTTACTGTCTCTATGAAGTTGACTAACCAAGTACCTCACATACATGAAATCATATAATATTTGTCCTTTTGTGTTTGACTCATTGCATTTAGCATAATGTTTTCAGGGTTTATCATATTGCAATATTAGTCTATCATTATTGGCTGAATAAAAATGATAGTCCATTCATTTGTTGGTGAACACTTGGGTTATTTCTGTCTTTTAGATATTTTGAATAATGTTGCTATGAAAACTGGTGTGCAGCCGGGTGTGGTGGCTCATGCTTGTAATCCTAGTACTCTGGGAGGCCAAGGTGGGTGGATTGCTTGATCTTACAAGTCCAAGACCAGACTGAGCAAGAGCAAGACTCCATCTCTAAAAATAGCTGGGCATTGTGGTCCTAGCTACTTGGGAGACTGATGCAAGAGGATCACTTGAGCCCAAGAGTTTGAGGTTGCTGTGAGCTACAACACCATAGCACTCTACTGAGGGTGACAAAGTGAGACTCTGTCTAAAAAAAAAAAAGGAAAGGAAAGAAAAAGAAAAAGAAAGAAAGAAAATTCATATGCAAGTATCTATTTGAGTCCCTGCTTTTAACTATTTAAGGCATATACATAGAAGTAGAATTGCTGGAACACATGATAATTCTATGTTTGAGTTTTTAAGAAACTGCTTTACTATTTTCCACAGTGGTTGTACCCTTTCATGTTTGACCAGCAATGCACAAGAGTTCGAATCTCTCTATATTTTCACTAACAATTGTGTTAATATACATATATCTACCAATGGGTATGAAATGATACCTCATTGTGGTTTTGATTTGCATTCCCTTAATGTATAGTGATGTTGAGTATCTTCTCATTTGCTTATTGGCCAATGGCATATTTTCTTTGGAGAAATAGCTATTCAACTTTTTGGCCCATTTTTAAATTGTATTTTTTATGTTTTTTGTTGTTGAGTTGTAGACATTCATTATATGGTCTGGATACTAATCCCATGAGAGGTGTATGCTTTGCAAATATTACCTCTCATTTCTGTGAGTTGTCTTTTTGCTCTTTTTCTCACTACTTTGACAAAAAAATAGCATTTAATTCTGAGTTCTCTTATTCTATACCATTTATATATCTGTCTTTATGTCGCTGTTACACTATTTTGAATACTACAGTGTTTTAGTAAGTTTTGAAGTCAAGAACTTTGTTCTTTTTAAGGATTCTCTTTCTCTTTCTTGGGTATTCAAGTACCTTAAAATCCGACATTTTGGTTGGGATTTTTATTTCTGCGGTAAACACCACTGGAATTTTGATAGAGATCATATTGAATCTATAGACCACTTGTAATAATCTTCAGTTTTCCAATTCATGTACATTGTATGTCTTTACTTTTTAAGATCTTCCTTTAGTTATTATTCTTTTGTTTCCTTGATAAATATATTCCTGAGTACCTTATTCTTTTCAATGCTATTGTAAATGGAATTATTTTCTTAATTTTTGGGTTGTTCATTGTTAGTGTATAGAAATGAAACTGATTTTTGCGTTTTGATTTTTGTATCTTGCAACCTTGCTGCCTACATTTATTAGCTCCGACAGTTTTTTTTTTAAAGGCTTTAGGTAGGGAAAGGGGCAAAGGAGGGGAGGGGAGGGGGAGGATGGGTGGAGGGAGGGTAATTGGTGGGACCACACCTACAGTGCATAATAGAAGGGTACAGGTGAAACTTACTGAATGCAGAACATAAAGGTATGAACACAATAACTAAGAAAATGCCATGAATGCTATGTTAACCAGTTTGATGAAGATATTTCAGATTGTATATAAGACCAGCAATTGTATCCCATGATTGCATTAATGTACACAGCTATGATTTAATAAAAAAAAAAAAAAAGGCTTTAGGGTTATCTGTATAAAAGATCATTTCATCTGTGAACAGACATATTTTTACTTCTTCCTTTCCAAGTTGGATGACTTTTATTATATTTTCTTTTTCTTGCCTAATTTCTCTCACTGTAACTTCCAATACTATGTTGAATAGAAGTGACAAAAGCAAGCATCCTTGTCTTGTTCCTGACCTTTAAAGAAAAGCTTTCCGTCTTCTATCATTGAGTATGATATTGTCTGTGGGCTTTTCATACACAAATGTCCTTCAATATCTGTGGGGGATTGGTTCCAGGATGCCTCTCAGTTAACAACATCTGAGGATACTTAAGTGCATGGGTTATTTGCATATAACCCATGCACATCCTCTCATATATTTTAAATCATCTCTGTATTATTTATAATATCTAATAGTGTAAAAAAATAGTTGTTATACTGTATTTTTATTTGTGTTATTTTTATTATTGTATTAGGTTTTAAAGAAATATTTTTGATCTGTGGTTGGTTGAATCCATGGATATGGAATCCATGGATAGAGAGTGCTGACTGTATGGCTTGTCATGCTAAGGAAGTTTCCTTCTATCTTGGTCTGCTATAACAGAATACCTGAAAAAAGGTCATTTATAATGAGCAGAAATTTATTGGCTCATGATTCTGGAGGCTAAGAAGTCCAAGATTTAGAGGCCAGCATCTGGTGAGGGTCTTCTGGTATCATCTTGGTACAGAAAGCGGAGAAGCAAGAGAGAGTGAGAGGGAGAGAGGAAAAGAATGAACCCACAGTTGCAAGCCTTTTTATAATTGGCATTAATCCATTTAAGAGGGTGGAGTCCTCATGACCTGAAGATCTCCCTATAACTCCACCTCCCAATACTGTTGCATTGGGGATTAAGTTTCCAACACGTGCTTGTTGGGGGGACACATTCAAACCATAGCACCTTTTATTTCTAATTAATTGGATGTTTATAACAAGAAAAGATGTTGAATTATATCAAATGCTTTTTCTGCATCAGTTGAGAAGATTGTACATTTTTTCCTTCATTCTATTAATGTGGTATAGTATTCTGATTGATTTTGCAAGTTGAACCATCTTTGCATTTCAAGAATAAATCAGTGTATAATCCCTTTAAGATGCTGGTAAATTTGGTTTGCTAATATTTTGTTGAGGATTTTTGCATGTCTATTTGTAAGGAGTATTGGCATGTAGTTTTCTTTTCTTATAGTATATTCATCTGGTTTGGTATTAGGGTAAAGCTGACCACAGGAATTAGTTATGAAGTGTGTCCTCCTTTTCAGATTTTTTAGAAGAGTTTGAGAAAGATTGGTATTAGTTCTTCTTTACATGTTTGGTAGAATTTGCCAGCAAAGCCATCTGTTCCCAGGCTTTTCTTTCTTGGGACATTTTTGATTGATGATTTAATCTCCTTACTAGTTATTGGTCCATTCAGATTTTCTATTTCTTCATACTTCAGTTTTGTAGATTGCATGTTTTCAGGAATTTTCCTTTTATCTAGTTTAACCAGTTTGTATACAAATGTCATAGTATTCTCTCATAACCTTTTTTTTTCTATAAATTTGATAGCTTTGTCCTCACTTTCACTCCTAATTATTAATAATTTCAGTCTTCCCCCTTTTCTTCCCCCTCTGTCAGTGTAGCTAAATGTTTATCAATTTTGTTGTTCTAATCAAAGAATTGACTTTTAGTTTTCTTTATTTTCTCTATTTGTTATTCTCTATTTCATTTATCTTTAGTTTTTATTATTTCCTTCTTGTTGTGAGGTTTAGATTTATTTTGTTCTTCACTTGCTCTGTTCTTATTTTTTCTTTTTCTAATTCCTTAAGGTATAATGTTAGGTTATTGATTTAAGGTTTTAATGTGTGCATTTGCAGTTATAAATTTTCCTTTCAGCATTGCTTTTGCAGCATCCCTAAGGTTTTGGTGTATTGTGTATGGGTACTTTTTTTTTTTGTCTCAAGATATTTCCTAATTTTTCTTGTGATTGCTTTTTTGACCCGTTGGTTGTTTAATTTCCACATATTTGTGAGTTTTTTAGTTTTCTTTCTATTATTGAATTCTAGCTCCATTCCATGTGATGAAAAAAGATTTTTGTATGATTTCAATTTTTAAAAAATATATTAAGACTTGTTTTGTGGCCAAAGACTTGTTTTGTATCTAGACTTGTTCTGCTGTCTATCCTGGATAATGTTTTATGTGCATTTGAGAAAAATGTATATTCTCTGTTGTTGGAGGGAGTATTCTGTACATGTCTATTAGATATAATTGGTTTGTGGTATTGTTTAATTTCTCCATTTACTTATTGATCTTTTGTCTGGTTGTTCTGTCTGTTTTTGAAAGTGGTATATTAAAGTCTCCAACTGTTATTGTAGAGATACCAATTTCTCACTTCAAGTCTTTCTATTGTTTGCTTTATATATTTTATGGCTCTTGTATTTGGTGCCTAAATGTTTATAATTATTATATATTCTTTGTGAATTGATCCTTTTATTAATATGTAATGTACTTTTTAATCTCTTATAATAGGTTTTGACTTAAAGTCTATTTTGCCTGATATTAGTATAGCCACCTCAGCTTTCTTTTGCTTACTATTTTTGCATGAGACATCTTTTTACATTTTTCTACTTTCAACCGTTTTATATTTTTAGATCTAAAGTGAGTCTTTGTAGACAACATATAGTTGGATCATATTTTTAAAATCTATTCTGTTGGCTTGGCGCCTGTGGCTCAATGAGCTAAGGCGCCAGCCACATACACCTGAGCTGGTGAGTTCGAATCCAGCCCCGGGCCCACCAATCAACAATGACGGCTACAACCAAAAAATGGCTGGGTGCCTGTGGTCCCAGCTACTTGGGAGGCGGAGGCAGGAGACTCGCTTGAGCCCAGGAATTGGAGGTTGCTGTGAGCTGTGATGCCACAGCACTCTATCCAGGGT
Source organism: Arctocebus calabarensis (assembly GCA_963573935.1). Taxonomy (NCBI): domain Eukaryota; kingdom Metazoa; phylum Chordata; class Mammalia; order Primates; family Lorisidae; genus Arctocebus; species Arctocebus calabarensis. Next base: position 71,039 of record CAUYON010082128.1, read on the forward strand.
GACAGCTTGAGGCTCTATCTCAAAAAAAAAAAAAAAAATCTATTCTGTCAATATATGCCTTTTGATGAGAGAGTTTAACCTATCTACATTTAAAGTAATTGCTGATAAGGAATGAACTATTACTGCCATTTTGCTATTTGTTTTCTGTATGTCTTATAGCTTTTTGACCCTCATTTCTTCCATGACTGCTTTCTTTTGTGTATAGTGTTACTGTACACACTTACTGATTTTTTTGTAGTAACACATTTAGATTTCCTTCTCATTTTTTGTTTATATTCTATAAATGTTTTTGTATGTTTACCATGAGTATTACACTTAACATTCTAAAGTTATAACAAATTAATTTGAATTGATACCAACTTAACTTCACTCATATATAAAAACGATTTCTATTAAGTTCCACCATCACCACCACCCTCACAGTGGGAAATAGGTTGAGCTGTCACAGGTATGTAAGGTGATACACTTGTTCAGTCCTCTTGTTCAGTTTCTATGGAGATTCTCTGTCCTTTTGCCTTCCCACCTTCACTCTTCACCTTTAAAAGTCTGTCATTCTAAGGAACATTCTTAATGGAAAAGATGAACAAGAATGAAGGTAGTGATTCTGAAAGAAAAGACAAAAGAAAAAGCATTTCCACATCCCCAGGAGGGCTTGATTTATTGTTGGTGGAAGCTTCTTAAGGCTTTGTGGACAGACTGTGTCCCATGGTGATGCCAGTATTAGGCACCCTGAGCTCTGTGACCTCCATTTGTACTGCTGTGAGGAGATACAGAGCCCATGTGAAGCCTTCTCTAAGCTGCCTGTACCTTCCTTGATTCCAGATGGCTCTGAAGGAAGCCCATGGAAAATGGATTTTTTAGACCCTCTGAGTTTATTTTCTGTGATAAGCTCTTAGATAAAGAAAAGCAGTCAGAAAGTGTGCCCCTTCCTGGCTAGTTTTCAGCACATCTTGGTGGGTTCCTGCCATGCCCACCCACTTCCATCTTCTGTTGTAGCAGCCAGACTAGGGGTAGCTCTTAGCTGTGTGCAGTACCCACCATATGGGCTAAGATGTCCATGATCCTCAGGTGGACCCTCCTGATGGATGTAGAGGCCTCCCATGGTCAGCATCAGCATGCATGAGACTACTGTATATCCCTTGGGCTGTACTGACTCATGCCCCTGTTCAATCTGCTTCAGTTTTAGATCAGACCTACTGTGACCGCCTAGTGCTGGACACGCCTTTCCTGACAGGCCAAGGGCGCTTGAGTGAGCAGCAGGTGGACAGGATCATCCTCCAGCTGAACCGCTACTACCCACAGATCCTCACCAACAAGGAGGCGGAAAAGGTGCTGAGGAGGTGAGGGGGGGTATAAGACACTTCTCAGTTTCCCTTCCTTTCTGGGCTGGAAGAAGTTGGTGACTAGCCCTGGGTCATGCTCTCACAAGATGACAGGTGTGTCAAGATAGCTCGGAGGTGACATACCTGGGCCTGGCCACTAGGGCTGCCAGAGCTTCAAACAATCTCTTTGAGGTGACCGCAAATTGGCCCAGAATATCGACTCTCTGAGCCTCAGTTTCTTTGTTTTTGTTTTTTTTGTAGAGACAGATTCTCACTTTATCACCCTCAGTAGAGTGCCGTGGCGTCACACAGCTCACAGCAACCTCCAACTCCCGGGTTTAGGCGATTCTCTTGCTTTAGCTTCCCAAGTAGCTGGACTACAGGCGCCCGCCACAACGCCTGGCTATGAGCCTCAGTTTCTTCATATGTCATTGAGCCTACTATTCCTCCCAGAGTTGTTGGGAGTACTACAGAAAATGACGTGTGATAATACCTAAAAACACACAACAGCATAAGATGTGGAGGTGAGGGAGGACTGATAAATTATAGGAAGGAAAGGGAGGGTTGAGGAGGGAGGGGAGAGAGAGAGAGAGATGGTTGAAGGAAGGGGTGAGGGGAGAGGGCTGAGGAGGAAGAGGAGCAAAGATCAGGCCTGGCCTCACCCTGGTACCACAGGGCTCTGCATTCTGCATCTTCCAAAGGTTCAAACTAGGCACAAAGGTGCTTCCTTTCTCTCTAAATCCTACGTTGTGTGTGAGGCTGGGAGGCCCAGTCTGTCACAGGTAGGCAGGGGAGACACCAGGCAGGCAGGTGCTATCCTTGTCTCAGAAGTGCTAAGGGGCCTGGTCCCACTCGGAGCCTCGGCTTCCCCATCTGTGGATTGCACAGTGAAAGTGCTGGGGTTCTCAGGTTGAGGACTGGGTGACCTGAACCAGGTAAACAGCTGCCCAAGTGTCTTTCTCCCTGGATGGTCTCTGATTTCCTACTTCAGGACTGTGAGTGGTCATGGTCATTTACCCATTTTACAGAGGAGGCCAAGGAGGTCCAAAAGGCAATCACTTAGGAAGGTGCTAGGGGCAACTCCTATCCCTGTGTCACATGGCCCTGGCCTCTCAGAGCCGCATGAGTGGGACCCCATCTCTATTAAAAATAGCAAAATTAGCTAGCATGGTGGCGGATGCCTATAGCCCCAGCTACTGAGGAGGCTGAGGCAGGAGGATCACTTGAGTCCAGGAGTGTGAGGTTGCTGTGAGCTGGGCTGACACCACTGTACTCTAACCTGGGCCACATAGTAAGACTCTATCTTAAAAAAAAAAAGGATACAATTTGTGGACTTTGTCCTGGGAGGTCTAATCTGGTCCAATCCCCCCAGCACTAGGTGACCCTTGAGGACCTCAGGTTTCTAGAATGCTTAATGAGAAAGTTGGGCATACCCTTCCCACTCTACTCCACCCATATTTGTGGCTCTGGCTCTAGCCTAAGCCACCTGCTGTCACTGAGAGCAGAGGGAAAGATGGGAGGTTCCAGAGACATGCTAGGTCTTTAAGGTCCAGGTCCTGCCCCCCTGACTCCCTACTAAGTGGCCCCGCGTGAGTCATTTTTCCTCTTGGAGCCACAATTTTCTCACTTGGCAGAGGTGGGTGGACAGGTATCATGATACTACCTAGAGGGCTGTTCTGAGGGTTAAGACCTCTGCTGGAATGGGTGAGGTTGGTCCATGACCAGAACAAGGGTCAACATGGGCCATACTACTGGTTCAGATGCTTCGTACATTATGAAAGTAGTCCAATGATCAAAAAAGTTGTCAACTCAAATTCATCTTTCTATTATAAGTAGAAGTATAATACATGCTTTTTTTTTTTAATTTCGAAAAGTTTCAGATGTTGGGCAGCGCCTGTGCCAGCCCCATATGCCGGAGGTGGTGGGTTCCTACCCAGCCCCGGCCAAAAACTGCAAAAAAAAAAAAAAAAAGTTTCAGATGTTTATATAAGAAAAAGGGGACTGTTCAATGCGCACATTCTGTTCCTCACAGGCACAGTGGCTCCTGCTGCCCATCTGTCTTTGCAGTTTCTGCAGTTTCTAGTTCAACTCCTGCTCCCTGTAGCAGTGTAGAATGGTATACTGCCACCAGGTGGCAACACCACGCCATGGCTTCCTGGTCGGAGGGTGGGGGTGGGGGGTTGATGCCAAGTACTGAATGTCCACTGATTTTAGAACAACACATTTCTCTGTAAAACACATCAACAGAGCCAATTCTTTTCTCACCTTATTTTTTAAATGCTTGAATCACTTTCCTGTAGACTTCAAAATAATAGTTTTCACATTATCACCTCAATTTCCAACAGCCTACCATGTGGATTATTTATTCCCTTTTTACAAGTGAAGAAACCAAGACTTACTCAGAGGGGTGAACCAACTTGTTGAGGTTACACAGCTCCCCAACTTGATTTCCTGCCTCCCTCCCTACAGGGATTGTGAGGATTACCTATGGGTGCGGAAGTGTCAGGCACCGTGTGGGTGTGGATGTGGGGCTGTGGCATCAGCTGTGGTGCAGCCATTATTTGGTATCCTAACACCCAAAGAGGAGACTGAGGCTGGGAGACCTGAACTTGGAGCCACCAACCCACAGCCATCCCTCTCTGGCCTGATCTGCCCCTATACCCCCTTGCGCCCCCAGTTCCGAAACCCCAAGGCATCCCTGCGCGTGCGGCTCTGTGACCTTCTGAGCCACCTGCAACAGAGTGGTGAGCGGGACTGCCAGGAGTTCTACCGAGCCTTGTACATCCATGCCCAGCCCCTGCACAGCCGCCTGCCCAGCCGCCACACTCTGCGTAAGTCCCACATTCCCTGCCACCCATGCTCAGCACTATCCAGGAAGGGTGCCCCGGCCTGCTGGCTGTGGTGTGGCCATCCTCTATGCCCACTCAAGTCTACTGAGGCCCAGGCCTAGTATCTCTGCCTTCCTTCCTTCCTCCTTCACCCCTCCTCAGAGGCCACACTGTGGTCTCCCAAGGAGGGTGTTGCAAACAATGCAGACATATCTCTCTCTCTCTCCCTCCCTCCCTCTTGCTGACTCTCTCATATCAATTTTACACAGAAGGCAGCATCTCCTCCTGCCCTTCCCTTTCCAACCTCATTCCATAGGGATGAGATGTGGGTGGCAGCTCTGACCTCACAGCTGTATGGTGCTCCGAGGTGGTCCTGGCCTGGAGTTACCCTACCCCATGTCCCCCAGGGCACATGCTGAAGTTGTGTCCACCTTTCACTCCAGCTGATCTGCACATGGATGGGTGTTGGTGTAAGGCATCCTCAGGCCTGGTGACTGTCCAAGGCACATGCATTTCAGTTGAGAGGGTGCCTTCCCCTGGGCAGTGAGCCCTCGGGCCCAGAAGGTGTGTGATCCCAAGGGCACAGGGTCCTCTGAGTTGCTGGGACTGAGCAAGGTGCAGTGAGGCTAGCATGGCAGCTCTGATTTGGGCTTCTGTGGTTGGGGCCCCAGGAGGAGGAGCTGCTGCTCTTCGGTACTGAGACAACAGGACAGAGGCCAGAGAGACAGAGTGGCTCACTCTAGGCTACTCAGCTGGGACCCTGGATTGGGGTCCCTGACCCCCAGGAGGACTCCCCAGGCTTCTTGGGAGGAAGTGTAGATGCTGGACAGGGGAGGGCTCCAGGGGAGAACCATCTCCCGGAGGGATAACACTCACTCCAGATGAGGGTATTTCACAGGGATTTTCCAAAGGGGCCAAGCTACACCCCTGCTGGAGGCAGAGCACTTTCCACGGCTCCCAGGTACCCCCAGACCCATCTTGCAGGTCAGTAGGCTGGAGAGGCCATGAGAGGCCTAGGAAGAAAACCCTTGCCCAGCTGCACCGGCCAGAAAGCTGCCATCCTGACACCATCCAGGCTCTTGAAAGGGGATGTTCATGCTGCATTTGGTGCCTTATGGACACCGGCCCACATCCATGGCCCTTAAAGTCACAGGAACTGGACCAAAGGAGAAGACTCGGACTGTGCAAAGTTCCCTGAGGATTGCTGGCCTCACGGTGCCCACAGCCTGGTCCAGCCCAGTCCTAGGAGCAGCACTGGCCTTGGGTTTCCCTAAGGGGCAACCACCTTGCTCTCTGGCTGGACCCATGACTAACCATGCTCCATGATTTTATTTCCAGAGAACTCAGATTGTGCAGAGCTAGACTCAGGCAGTGAGCGCAACGAGCTGAGTGACAGGGGTAATGCCCCCCCACTGTCCCTCTTCCTCTCTCTTTCTTCCCCAACCCAGGGCTCCATCTCCGCCTTGGGGCTTCTCTTTCCCAAATTGGGCTCCATTCCTGGCTTTTGTTGGTGAAAGACCCCCTGAGGTGCTTGCTGGGGGGCTTTTCAGGCAGCACCCCAACTTGGCATCCCCATGCTGAGTGGACCTCAGTAAGCCCAGGATGACCCTGTTCACACTCATTTCTTCCCAGGACCCATAAGCTTCCTTGCTGGCCTCAGCCTGGCTGTGGGATTGGCCCTCCTGCTCTACTGCTACCCTCCAGGTGGGTGCATGACCACAATTTGCCACCACACCAAGGCCTCTAAGAGAGGGCCCAGACCCTGCCCACATCAGAGGCCCCTTGGTCTCTCTGAGCCTCAATTTCCTCACTTGTACCTCTCAGAGCTCATGAGAAATGGAGTGTGTTGAGTTCCCCACCCCCAGTGGTCCCTGCTGCCCCTGGGAGTCAGATAATAACAACCCTTGGAGGAGAAAGGGGGCAGCTAGGCATCTGTCACACCTGTGACCTTGAGCCATGTGGAGGCCCTTGAGAGCCTCCCCTAGAGCCTCAGGTCTTTCCACCCAGAGTGTCACAGACCTAATAAGCAGGGGGCCTTGCCCAGCCTGGCCTGCCCTGCCCCACATTTCCCATCGTACTTGAATTTGTCACTAGGAACACATGCTGAAGGGACAGAAGGGCCTAAGTCACTCAGGTGGGAGTTGGAAGCTTCAGAGTCTGCCCCAATTCTTGTCTTTTCAACTCAAACGCCAAGACTATGAGAAGGGGAGTGAAAGTGCTGTGCCCAACCTGTCCAGCTTCCCAGAGAGCAGAGGCTGGAAGGGCAGAGTTTAGCTTGGGGATGGTTCTCCATTTTTCTTCTCCTGCTGTGTCTTCTAGACCCCAAAGTGCTGCCAGGGGCCCGGCGTGTCCTTGGCTTCTCACCCGTCATTATTGACAGACACGTTAGCCGCTACCTGCTGGCCTTCTTGGCAGATGATTTTGGGGGACTCTGATGGACCCAGAACCCCAGCTTTGTCTGCTGCTCAACCAAAGAGTCCCCCAGCTGGCCCACCGAGGAGCCAGAGCTTCTTTTTCTAAATGCTTATTTTTCATTATTTATAATTTGTATAAGAAGCATACCTTCACCCTACAAGGTGCTTAATAATATTAAATGTTCAAGTTCTCTCAGCTTGTCTTGCTCTTTTATCTTAGGAGGCTTTTTGAGATGATTCTGACTATGGCTGCTTCAGCAAGGACTGAGCCAGGGGTGTTCCTGGCATCCTGAGTCCTACTGTTGGCACAGTCCAAGACAGAATGTCCTCCACCTGGGTCACCTGCCTCAGACAACCGCCTATACACTGTCCCCTCCTACCTGAAATGTCCCCAGACTGTCCAATCCCACCTCAGATGTCCCCACACTGTCCATTCCACTTCAGATGTCCCACACTGTCCACTTCCACCTCAGATGTCCCCCACACTGTCCACTTCCACCTCAGACGTCCCCCACACTGTCCCCTACCACTTCAGACGTCCCACACTGTCCTCCCACCTCAGATGTCCCACTGTCCACTCCCACCTCAGATGTCCCCACACTGTCCCTCCTCAGATTTCCCCACACTGTCCACTTCCACCTCAGACGTCCCCCACACTGTCCCCTCCCACTTCAGACATCCCACACTGTCCCCCCACCTCAGATGTCCCCACACTGTTCCCTCCCACTTCAGATGTCCCACACTGTCCCCCCACCTCAGTTGTCCCCACACTGTCCACTCCCACCTTAGGTGTCCCCACACTGTCCCCCCACCTCAGACGTCCCCACACTGTACACCTCTACCTCAGATGTCCCACACTGTCCCTCCACTTCAGATGTCCCCACACTGTCCCCTCCCACCTCAGACATCCCCCACACTGTTCCCTCCCACCTCAGATGTCCCACACTATCCACTCCCACCTCAGATATCCCCACACTGTCCCCCTACCTCAGAAGTCCCCACACTGTCCACTCCCACCTCAGATGTCCCCACACTGTCCACTCCCACGTCAGATGTCCTACACTGTCCCCCCACTTCAGATGTACCCCACACTGTTCCCTCCCACCTCAGACATCCCCCACACTGTCCCCTCCCACTTCAGACATCCCACATTGTCCCCCCATCTCAGACATCCTACACTGTCCCCTCCCACCTCAGATGTCCCTCACACTGTTTTCTCCCAATTCAGATGTCCCCCACACTGTCCCCGCCTACCTCAGATGTCCCCCACACTATCCCCTCCCACCTCAGATGTCCCCCACACTGTCCCCTCCCACCTCAGATGTCCCCCACACTGTTCCCTCCCACCTCAGATGTCCCCTACACTATCCCCTCCTACTTCAGACGTCCCACACTGTTCCCTCCCACCTCAGACATGCCCCACACTGTCCTCTCCTACTTCAGATGTCCCACACTGTCCCTCCACCTCAGACATCCCA
>CAUYON010082133.1:0-20092 GCA_963573935.1 Arctocebus calabarensis
ATGGAATATTATGCAGCCTTAAAGAAAGATGGTGTCTTTTCATCCTTCATATTTACATGGATGGAGCTGGAACACCACATTTTCCTTAGCAAAGTATCTCAAGAATGGAAGAAAATGTATCCAATGTATACAACCCTAATATGAAGCAAATTTATATCTTTCATGTGAAGGCTACAACCCAACTATTGCACAAGAAGATGAGGAAAGGGGAGGGGGAGGGAACGGGAGGGAGAGAGTGGGGGGAGAGAGGATAAAGGATGGGATCACACTTGAGGTGCATCTTTGAAGGTTCAGGAGAAACCTACTAAAAGCAGAACACAAAAGTTTTCACACAGTAAATGAGAAAATCTAATGAACTTTATGTAGAACAGGCGGATGAAAATATATCAGATTGTATGTGAGGCCCACACACTGTACCCCATGATTGAACTAATGTACACAGCTATGATTCAATAAAAAAAAAAAAATTGAGTTTCATGCTTCTCCATTGTTGTGATGCTCTACTAAGAATAGTGTGTTCCATGTCCATCCGGGTTAATATAAAGTCTGTAAAGTCTTCATTTTCTTAATGGCTGACTAGTATTCCATGGTGTATATATACCACAGCTTGTTAATCCATTCATGGGTTGGTGGGCATTTAGGCAGTTTCCACATTTTGGCAAGTGTAAATTGAGCTGCAATAAACGATCTTGTGCAAGTCTCCTTATGATAAAAGGATTTTTTCCTTCTGGGTAGATGCCCAGTAATGGAATTGCAGGATCAAATGGGAGGTCTAGCTTGAGTTCTTTGAGAGTTCTCCATACTTCCTCCCAAAAAGGTTGTATTAGTTTGCAGTCCCACCAGCAGTGTGAAAGTGTTCCCTTCTCTCCACACACACACACCAGAATCTGCAGTTTTGAGATTTTGTGATGTGGGTCATTCTCAATGGAGTTAGATGGTATCTCAGGGTGGTTTTGATTTGCATTTCTCTAATAATTAGGGATGATGAACTTTTTTTCATATGTTTGTTACCCATTCGTCTGTCTTCTTTAGACAAAGTTCTATTCATTTCTCTTGCCCATTGATATATGAAATTGTTGGTTTTTTTCATGTAAATTAATTTGAATTCTCTATAGATCCTAGTTATCAAGCTTTTATCTGATTCAAAATATGCAAATATACTTTCCCATTTTGTAGGTTGTCTATTTGCTTTGGTTGTTGTCTTCTTAGCTGTATAGAAACTTTTGAGTTTAAGTCCCATTTGTTTATTTTTGTTGTTGTTGCAAATGCCATGTTGTTGTTGTAAAGACTTCATGAAGTCTTTCCCCAGGCCGATATCTTTCAGTGTTTTTCCTATGCTTTCTTTCAGGATTTATATTGTGTTGTGCCTTAAATTTAAGTCCTTTATCCATCTTGAATCATTTTTTGTGAGTGGGGAAAGGTGTGGGCCCAATGTCAGTCTTTTATATGTGGATATACAGTTCTCCCAGTACCATTTATTGAATAGGTAGTCTTTCCCCAAGGTATGGTCTTGATTGGTTTATTGAAGATTATGTGATTGTAAGATGTTAGTTTCACCTTCTGGTTTTCTATTTGATTCCAAATGTCTATGTCTGTATGTTTGTGCCAGTACCATTCTGTCTTGACCACTATGGCTTTGTAGTACAACCTAAAATCTGGTATGGTAATGCCCCTAGCTTTGTTTTTATTACTAAAAACTGCCTTAGCTATACGGGTTTTTTTCTGGTTCCATATAAAATGCAGACTTATTTGTTCCAAATTTTGAAAATACGATGTTGGTATCTTAATAGGGATGGCAATAAATAGGTAGATTGCTTTGGGAAGTATGGACATTTTAACAGTGTTGATTCCTTCCAGTCATGAGCATGGTATGTTCTTCCATTTGTTAAGAACCTCTGCTGTTTCCTTTCTTAGGATTTCATAATTTTCTTTATAGAGGTCCTTCACCTGCTTTGTTAGGTATATACCTAGGTATTTCATTTTCTTTGAAGCTATGGTGAAGGGAGTTGTGTTCTTAATTAGCCTCTCAACTTGACTGTTAATGCCGTATACACAGGCTATTGGCTTATGGACATTGATTTTTATATCCTGAGACATTATTGTATTTTCCGATGACTTTCAGGAGTCTTGTGGTTGAGTCTTTGGAGTTCTCTAAGTATAAGATCATATCGTCAGCAAAGAGGGAGAGTTTGACCTCCTCTGCTCACATTTGGATACCCTTTATTTCCTTGTCTTGCCTAATGGTATTGGCCAGAACTTCCATTACTACTTTGAGTAGTAATGGTGACAAAGGACAACCTTGTCTGGTTCCAGTTCTAAGAGGAAAAACTTGCAGTTTTACTCCATTCAGTAAAATATTATCTGTGGGTTTGTCAAAGATAGCTTTGATCAGTTTCAGAAATGTACCATGTATGCCTATACTCTTCAGTGTTCTAATTAGAAAAGGATGCTGGATTTTATAGAATGCTTTTTCTCCATCTATTGAGAGGATCATATGATCTTTCCCTTTCTGTCATATCTAACATTTTCTTATAGGGGGAATCTTTTGCAATAGCTACCTCACTGTCCCTTGGGGAGGGGTTGCTCTGGATTGGTTTTTAATGATGCCAGGAGTTTTCTGCTGATTCTTCCTCATGAGTGATGTCTTTTATCTGTTTCCTTGCCCTAATTTTCCTTTCACTTCCTCCTGCTCTTTAAGTTGCTGTGCCTCTGGACTAGGGTTTTGATGAGTCCTTTTGGTACAGGACCAGAAGGATGAAAAGACTGAAGAGGAAGAAGGAAAATAAGAAAGAAAGTGAAAAAAAGAAAAACAAAGGAGAAAGGAGGGGGGGTGTGTAGAAGCAAGTATTGACAAAAAGAAGAGAGGCACAGAAAAAGGGGGACAGAAGAAACATAGGTACAGTAAGATACTCTGACCCAACCTTAAGAACCCCCAACATCTGGGTGTGATGAGTTGGGTGGTTAGGTCATCAGCTCTTTACCAGCCTATTTAGACACAATACCCCACCTCCACCAAGTAGCGAGGAAAGACAAAAATGCAATAAATCAAACCAAAACAAGCAAACCAAAAACTTTACGGGATCAAACTGGGGAAAAAAAAATAATAATAATAATAATAAGGGTAGAAACACTAGCAAAAATGAATAATGGTTGAAAAAAGCAACAATGGAAAATTATATTTAAACTAGAAAAATGAGGAAATAAAAGAAAAAAAAATCAAAGAAAAATCTTTAAGGAAAATTTTGAAATTAAAAACAAACAAACAAACAAACAAAATAAAATAAAACAACTCAAAGCAAAACCAACAAGAAAGCAGTATATATATCTTGCTGAATATTGTCTGGGCAACAGGTGACCTTTGGGGGTATGATATGTTAATCACAATGCTGATACAGCTGTACAAAATGGAGATTGGAGGCCTCTAATTATTTCTCAAACCCCGCAGGGTGGAAAGCCTAAATCCTCCTCAACCCGCTTACAAGACACCTTAAATTGCTAACTTGGGCTAAGCATAATCTTTCCCAGGAAAGTGCTTGTCATTGGGAACACTCCTTAAGTGGCTATCCACTTACCCAGTGTGCCAAAACCGGTCTCGACCTATGCCCCTGAGGGCTAAGGCTGCAAGGCGTCTCAGTCCCCACCTTTAGGCTGCATACTCACTAGATTACTAGCTCCCTCCCAATGCTCGTTCTGTGACCCTAAGTGTGGAACTTGCCAGTGCAGTTCTCCCGCAATGGCTCCACACAACCCACAACCAAACACTGGTAGCTCTGTCTGGCTCAGTGGCTCAGACTGGGGCCCTAGACAACACTCAAAGACCTCCGCACTCTTGCCCAAGTTCTCCCAAGGTAGTTCAACTGAGTGCCAAGTCCAAAAAGAGCCAAACAGCCCATAGGTAAGGCCTTTCCAGTTTGCAATCTCACTGCTGCTGTACCTACAGCTGCCAGCAGGATTATACCGAACAAACACTGGCAACCACTTGCCAGTTCTCCACTGCTTTTGCCTTCCTCAGGGGGTCCAGAAGTATCACGCTGTCTCCCTGTGTCCCCAAAGGGATGTTTCTGGGCAGATCCCGCCAGCCAGAGATGCCTGAAGTCTTCTCTTCCCAGTTTCACTGTGCCCAGTTGCAAGGAAGCTGTTACTCTGTTTATTCTCTTGCTATACAGGAGTTGGGGAGGGTGAGTTTCTGGAAGAATCAGGAATTCATTTGTCTTATTTAAAGAGTTCCAGTTGGTTTAAGAGGAGGGTACATTTTAAGAGTGAGAAGAGATATTAAAATCTTGAATTGAAGTAAACCAAGCCACGGAGATAGAAAGAAGGACCCCACTTTGATGCAAAAGTTGATAAAATTTATTACACCTGCAGGGGGCTGATACCCAGCCCCGAATGCCAGGCAGGCAATCCTTTTATACCATTTTTTCTTGCATGGTCAGCAAAGCAAGCTAACACAATACAGAAGCCAATCATAGCAATTAAAGCAGGGTTGCAGGGTGGGGTGTACATATTGGTTCATAAAATAAATCATAAGATCCATCACAAGTTCATTACTTCATGGGTTATAAGGTACATGGTTCATACATAGTTCAGGGGTACAAAGTACAGGCATAAGAGTTGGGTAAGTCTTCAAGAAACTTGTGACTTTCCACCAGGGGTTATTGTACCAGGGGCTTTCTTTAAATCATACCCCTCCCTTCCTTCTATAAGCTTATCTCTTTTCCCAGAATTTAGCTCCTCCACTCTTGTGGAGGGTGGGGCTAAAACACAAAACACTTCCCCTTTGAAGGATAAAGGGTTTGTTATATTCTTTAAATCTATGGGTTGGGGGATTAGTAGCAGAAGTAGGGAGCTTGGTGCAGGGGCAGGGGGCTTGATTATTACAGGATAAGTATTTGGAGATAATTGGAAGCCATCAGAGCACTTATAGGATCCATTTATGGTGGTTCTGTACCAGACGGCAGTGGAGAAATCTTTCCAGACAGGCTATCGGCCTTTCCAGAGCATTAGTTAATAAAATTAGATAGTAAGAATAGACATGAATGGTCAAGATTCCAAAAATAATTCTGTTGCATAAATGGCAGCAATTGGTCTTGGAATAGAAAAAGAAAAAAAGTTGAAGAGTACTAAAAACTGCAGACATTGTGTGCTAAGTCCTTACAGCTTTCTCTTTTTTGTCCCTTAAACAGGGAATGAATTTAGTGCTTTCCTCTTCACTTCCTTAACTATAGCAGTAGTTTTTACACATTTTAATTGCACACCCTATTAGTAAAACAAGTTTGATCATGAATCTCCTCAAACCTTGTATATTTACCTGTGCATGGTGCATGACATTTTTATATATAAAACGTACAAAATCATAAAGTTGAAAGAATAACATTAAATAAAAAGTATCTTGTCTACAGAATACTCCATACCTGATTTGAAGAACACATTCAGTTTGCCTCCTTGGTTTTTAAGAAAGTTGGTGCCTCTCTGAGGATCTCCAAACTGGGAGGCCTCCATTATTCTGGGATGCAGCACCTCCTAAAAATTATCATCCTTGATTATTTTTTACCTTTAGTTTTAGGTTTTTTGTTTTTTGAGGGACAGTCACACTCAATAGCCCTGGGTAGAATGCCGTAGTGTCTTAGCTCATGGCAACCTTGAACTCCTGGGCTCAAGCAAACCTCTTTCCTCAGCATCCCAAGTAGCTGTTACTACAGATACCCACCTCATTTTTCTATTTTTAGTAGACTTACGGTCTCACTTTCACTTAGGTTTGTCTTGAACTCCTGAGCTCAAGCAGTCCAGAGGGATAGGATTACAAGCATAGGCCTCTCCACATGGTTATTATCTTTTAATGTTTCTTAGATCACTAATGATGTCTCCTCTCTCATTTATGATGTCAATAATTTGTGTCTTCACTGGTTCATCTTGGTCAGCTGACTATGGCTTTATACATTTTATTGATATTTTCCAAGAATTTCCTTTTGGTTTCATTGATTTTCTCTATTTTTCTATTTCCATTAATTTCTGCTCTAATTTTCATTTCCTTTTTTCTACTTACATTTTAAAATCAATTTGCTTTTTCTAGTTTCCTAAAGAAGCAGCATAAATTACTTTTTTCTCTCCTTCCTTCTTTTCAGATATATCCATTTAGCGCTATACACTTTGACAAATGTTTAATTTTAATTTGTGACCACCTAAAAATTTCCAGTAACAATGGGGTCTGTTAAGAAAAATTTTGCAGAATCATGGAATTTGTTTGAAAAAGTGGGAAAGAATAATAGTCTGGAGGCGGAAGAAGGAGTAATAACTTCGTGTTTATAAATGAAACTACCTTGAAGGAAAAGGCATCAGGGATAACCTTCTAGGTGAACTTCACTATACTTATACTGAACAAATTATGTACTGGTATGGTATCTTTAAATTATATTAATGATGATGATTATAAAATTGCTGCACAGTTGCCACTGGAGAAAATGGTATGTGAGTACATTGTGCTCACTCAAATGTCTTCTTGAAGACACCATTACGTAGCAGGCTCTATCGAACATATTTCACCTACACAGTTTTGTTTCACTTACATATGATCTGGTTATCAAATGTAGGAGAAACCTGTGTTTAATTTGCTAATTCTATGTTTTTTACCCTATCAGGATTAGAAAACTTTGGTGGGCATGAATTTTCAGTAGATAAGATATGAAAATAAAATGGCTCCTTTGAACCTTGTGAGTGAGTAGTTCTGTTCTGATTTAACAGATAAGACATATGTTCCAAATTTCAGATAGAAAAGTGTGAGCACCCTCCCTGGTACTAGGGGGAAGCTAGGATTACAAAAGACTTGAAACATAAGTAGTGCTCTTTCTATGAGTTTGCAACACAAAGAGATGCAGTAAACTAAGAGATGGGCACCAAGGTGATACACGAAACATCATTCTTCTATGTCCCCTCCCAGGACCTTGTCTATGTCACCTTATAAAGACTTTCTTCTGATCCTAGGGTAGAGATTTATCTTCCACAGGAAATATTTAAATGACAAATGGTGGAACTAGGACCCCTTTTGGTATTGAGAATATCTGTTTTTCTTTATAGTTTTATCTGCATATCCTCCTATAATTTATGTGGTATTTTCTGCAGGCCACATAAAGAATCAAAGGAAGTGGTTAGTTTCAGAAAAAAAAGCAGTATTGGTTACTGGTTAAGAGAATTTTATTCAACTACTGTCTTAACTTCAAATTTTGAGCTCTTTTTCTTAATGGTTTCTAATGTATGCTTCTCTTTAATTTTCTCTTTGGTACAAGTCAGATAATACTTTAAATGAGATAACATTTATAAAATGTTTAACATTTATCAAATACTTAATATAATGTCTGGAATTATTATTATTATTATGAGATTAGAGTTCAAAAGTTTCTTAAGTTAATAAGGTGTGAGTTGGGCAAAATGAAAGATGAGGTTGGAGTAAGGAAACTCCTATTTGGAAGATAATACCTTTCTCCCACTGTGCTGGCCACTTTCACTTTCCATCTGAAAACCAGGCGTCAGCCCAGGAAACTGGGATGAAATTGACCAAGAGAACACAGGAGAGTTCTGAAATACCTGGCTTGTGCAGAGCAGTTGGTGGTAGAGCTTAAAGACATCATCAGGCTGAAGGACGTTCAGCTACAGCAGAAAGATCAAGCCTACTAGGTACTGTTGTTTCTGTCCTTGCAGAACATTTAGTAAAGCACAGATACCTGTTCATTTAGATTTTTCTTTTCACATAGATTATTAGAGATTCTGGTCTCTGTTTCCCTAATAGTGTGACATGATGTCTACTGAACATGTCCCTGGTTATATGGTAGGAAAGTGATGAATAAAAATTTCTCTATTGACTGTCCATTACAGAATGAAAAAAAGCTTATAATAAAATAATAAAAAAACCAAAGGCTGAAATCACTCTGTTGAAATAACAGATAGAAAAACTGACAGCACAGTATCAGTCAGGAGAGCAACACTCTAAGGTTTGCTGACTGGGTGGAATGTACATTTTCCCATTAAGAAATGCCTCCCAACATAGCAGAATAGTAAAGATCTCCACTAATCACAGACATTTGAGATGAGAAATCATATAGCTCTAAATCCTGTCCTTTCCCAGTGAGCTTGTAGTACAGCTGGCCACATAGTGGCAGATAGAAGCTTGAAGTCATTTTCCAAATTATGTAAGTTAAAATTTGTGAGTTAGCTTGCCCAGTACATTTACTATGGCGTCTCAGAGGCTTAGACTCAGAGCTGGTCCATATACTTTGCAGGTTAGGTGCAGCAGCATCATGTTTAATGTCATGGGCACCAAGCCACACCAGATTATTGTCTGGCCCCAATCTCTAATTAGGACCCATCACCTTTTCGATTTCTGGTCAGATAAGTCAAGAATACTAAATTTTGTCTGTTTCAGAAACTGTTCTTTTCAAAACTGAGTAAAGTGGGAGGTTTATGGGAGACTCAGGCCCAAGCCATGGAAGAACAGCAGGAAATAGGTGCGGACCTTCAGTTTTCATTGCTTTCTTAATGCTCATGAATATGTCAGAATCTTCTCCATTCCAGTTTTCTCTATGAAGTCCCTTTGTGGCAGAGCAGTGCAGGAGACAGGGCATGAGAGACTGAGAGCCTGTAATGATGCAGGGAGGGAGGTCTTGTGTAGATGCCTCCCTGGAGGTGGCCTCAGAAAAGCAGAGCTGCTCTCAGCAGCGTTTCATACACAGGTGACTGGCATGGTGGGTACATCCTCAGAGTTCCCTCAGCATCTCTTTAACCAATCTACCCCAAACCTCCCCTGAATGGTTTTCAAAGAACATGAAGGAGGATGGAGTTTACAAATGGAAATAGAAATCTGCAGAATCTGAGGGCCCAGGTAGAGAGGCAAGAGAAACCTGGAAGCATTGTTAGGGGCTCCACTCATAGCCAATAGTGAAGTGCTTCAAGGATGGTCTCCCATGGGGTAGGGTGTCCAACGAGGGGACCGTTGCAGGGATATGGCCAGACAGTAACTGATGCCAAGTAAAGATGTCTCAGTGGTCACCAGAACAGATGATCATTGTCTGTTGTTACATCTTCACATCAAGATTCAGGATCCTGCAGATGTAGAGAGATATTCAGCACTTCTGATATGCTACAGGCAAGGCCAAATATTGCACTGAAGATGCCCCAGAATAATAATAACCTGGCACCACCCCTCCACACTGGCATTCTCTGTGTGCTTCTTTAACATTTGTCTAGTCAATAACAACTACCTCAAGGTTCAAAATGGGGATATAGCAGATGTAATTTTTGAACCATTAATGTTCTTTAGAAATATCATTGGACTACTTTTTAAAAAGAATAATAAATAACCTATTTACAGGAAATAATACTTCTCTGTGCATTGTTCAGTATACGAATTTCTGATGCCTGTCCCTACTGTCCACATACCTTTGTGCAGTGACCAGGGTCAGAGTGGAAATGAAAAAGAACTTGCACTGAGGGCTGGAAAAATTCTCAATATAATCAAGTGGGTTGTAGATGTTCACTTTGTGAGGCGTTAAGCCATTTTATATTTTGACAGGAAAAAAAGGAGTCATGTGTGGAAATTTGAGTGAAACAATGCCAAAATTCTAGGGATACGGTAGCATCCTCCTTGATGACTACTGTTCACACAGTGAGAAATGCCAGTTTATTTAGTGTTACCTACATTCGTGACGACTTCTCTCCAGACCCCAGTGGGCCCAGGCTTCATCATTTTCTCTTGAATATACCCCTATCAATTCCTCCTCAAACTGAGTAGGAGAGCTTTCTCAATGCTCCCACTTGCTTTGCCTCTGTTTTCTTCTAAGAAAAAGTGGCAGAAAATACAGGGTTGCTATATCATTGATTTCAGCATTCCTTGTTTCTCTAACATTGATACTTTCATGTCCCAAGTTATTCTGATCTTCTGTCCCCATTAGATGTAGTCTGTACCATGTCATGGCCTTTAGTAGCTCCCTCCTGAGCTTAACTGTAGGATACCTGATGCAGTGGCCCTGTCCACTTTTTCGGGCCCTGACATATTCCTTGGCACCCCTGAAACTTTCTGTATGTTTTTTTTTAATTGATTTCAGCAATAGCAATTAAATATCTCAATGTTCAAAATGAGGGATATATTAGATGCTATTATTTGAACCACTACTCTTAATATATATAATTGGACTTTTAAAAAAAATTGATAAAGAACTTATTCCTAGAAAATAATACCTGGATAGAGAAAAGTGACCTATGGTGACAAAAAGCACAGCAGTGTTTACATCTGGCCACATGTGGGAACAGGTTGTTTGGACTGTAGAGACACTTAGACAGACTTTCTGTAGAAATGTAAATGCTCTGTATCTTGATTGTGTGGATGGCTACATGCATACTTTCAGAGCTCATTGAACATATGCTGAATCATCATCATCATCATCATCAATCAAACTGATTTTTGAAAATGAGAAAGTGAAGAAAATTTTCAATGAAACATACACTTTGGACACACCTAAAGAGGTTCATGTTGGCTGCGAGTTTGTGACACGTGGCTTTTATCATTTTGAGGTACATTCCTCTATGCCTAGTTTTTTGAGGGTTTTTATTGTGAAAGGTTACTGTATTTTGTAGAATGCTATTTCTGCATCTACAGAGATGATCATATGATCTTCGTTTTTGCTTCTATTGAATGAATCACTTTTGTTGAATTATGTATGTTAAACCATCTTTGTATCCCTGGGAGGAAGACTACTTGGTTGGGGTGGATTATTTGTTAGATATAGTATGCAATTTGGTATGCTAGAATTTTTTTGAGGATTTCTACATCTATATTCATAAAGGACATTGGTCTGTAACGTTCTTTCCCGCTGTGTTTTTTTCCCAGCTTTGGTGTCAAGAGGACACTGGCTTTGTAGAAACAGTTGATGAGGAGGTCCTCCTTCTAAATATTATGAAACCGTTTCTAAAGTATGGGTCCTAGCTCTTCTTTTTGGGTCTGATAACATTCAGCTGTGAATACATCTGGTCCTGGGCTTTTATTTTGGAATATTCTTTATTACTATTTTGATCTAGTTGCTCATTATGGGTCTGTTTAGAAGTTCTCATTCTTCCCGATTGAATTTCAATAAGATATGCATTTCCAGGATTTTGTCTATGTCTTCTACATTTTTTAGTTTATGTCCATAGACATTTTCATAGTGTTTTCAGATGATATCTTGTATCTTTGTGGGATCAGCTGTAATATCTTCTTTTTCATTTCTGGTTCAGCTCATTTGGGTCATTTCTCTTCTCCTCATGGCTAATGAAGCAAGAGGTTATCAATTTTGTTTATCTTTTCGAAGAATATGCTTTTTCTTTCATTGATCCTTTGTATTTTCTTGTTCTTGGTTTGTTTTTCATTTTGTTTAGTTCTACTTGGACTGGAGTTATTTCTTTTCCTTTGCTTGCTGTAGGTTTGGTTTGTCTTTCCTTTTTCAATTCCTTCAGATGAGTCATTAGATTGTTAATGTGTGTTCTTACAGTCTTTTTGACGTAGGCATTTGATTAGGCTATGAATTTTTCCTTACAAATACTTTTGCCAAATTCATAGATATTGAGAGCTTATGTGTCCCCTGACATTCAGGTCAAGGAACCTTGTTATTTACTTCTTAATTTCATTCTACCCTAATAATCAATCATTCAGCAGCAGCCTGTTCAATTTCCATTGACTTTGTGTAGAATTGAGTGTTTCTCTTGAAGTTGATTTCCAGTTTTATTCCACTGTGGTCTGAGTAGATAGATTATATGGTTTCTACTTTTTTTTTTATTTGTTAAGACATGTTTTATGGCATAAGCCAAGATCAATTTTAGAGAATGTTCCATGTGCTGAGGAGAAGAGTAGTACATTCAGGAGTTTGGGGGTAAAATATTCTGTAAATGTCTGTTAGACCAGTTTGTTCTACAGTCCTGTTGAAGACCAGTGGTTATTTATTTTCTGCTTGAATTATCTGTCCGGTTTTGTCAGTGAAGTGTTAAAGTCCTTGGAAATGCTGCTGTTTATCTCTTTGCCTAGATCTGATAGGGTTTGCTTTATGAATGAATATGCTACCATGTTAGATGCATACATATTCAGAATTGTTATGTCTTCATGTTGAATTTATCCTTCTACCACTATATAATGACTATCTTTGTCTTTCTTTACTATTATTGATTTAAAGCCTATCTTATCTGAGAAGCTAATGGCTACACCTGCTTTCTGTGTCCTTGGAATATGTTTTCCATTACTTCATGTTGAATCTATGTGAATTCGTAAAGGTTAAATGTGTTTCCTGAAGAAAAAAAAATATTTAGGTTGTATTTTTTTCATCTGTTCAGCCAGGTTGTGTGTCTGAAGAGGGGCATTCAGAGCATTAACATTGACTGACAGAATCCATATGTAGGATGCTGTTCTGTTCATCCTGTTAGATAATACTTTGTTGCTTTGTTTTACTTCTTGTGCTATGGTTTTATTTGAGCTCTGATCTTTAGCATTTGGGGGTTTGTACTGGTAGGTGTCTATTGTGATGATCCATGATAATGCAGTTCTGAGTATTTCCTGCAGAGAAGTTCTGGTTTGGACAAATTTCCTCCGTGTTAGCTTGTCTGAGAAAGTCTTCATTTCTCCTTCATATATGAAACTTCGTTTTTCAGGATACCAAACTCCAGGGTGGCAGCTTTTATGATTAACAAGACTGAAGAGAACAGAAGGTGAAGCAGGTGGCAGTCTAGAGACATCTCCTTACCAACTACTTGTAGTGAGATGGAGTAAGTGGACTTCAGCCACCTCTGGCTAGAGAAATCTACCCAGAAACATCCCTACAGAGGCAGAGGGAAGCACCAGGAGTTTTCAGAACCCAACAAGGTGGTCTGGAGATGAAGAAAACCAACACAGAAGTCAGGTGCTTGGTGTGGGCAGAAGCCAGCAGATTGGCCAGCTCTCCAACAAAGGACTGGGAATGGGAAAGAGCTGTTGTATAGTTTTTTGATTTTGACCTAGGCTTCTCACTGGAATAGCAAGTAAACTCAAACAGCATCTTGTGACTGGAGTTGAATGCTGGGCATGGTGGTTCTCCCATCAGCTTGGCTGCTGGTGGGGGTCTGCCATCATGGGAAAGCTGCATGTGGGAGGAACGGTCGTGAGGTCCTAGTGCATGACTAGCTCTGGAAAACCTACTGAGCTCGAGCAGCCATCCTTGTGGTGAGATGAGTAGCCACCACACCCCCAGGAGGGCCACGTTGTTTTCAGGGAGCACTGTTGGATGGGACTCCTGGAAGTCTCGTGAGAACTAGGAGACCCCAGTCCCACGGGGGGAAAATAGGCCCATATTGAGGGCAAAGAAGTCAAGAAGACAACGCCCAGTCTCCTTTACAACTAGAGACTGGCTTCCAACCCCCATCACATATAGGAAAGCTAGCATGTGTTCTCCATCTCCTAACACCACATTGCCACCTGGCGTCTAGGCAACATATATACTTAATATATAAAATAGAATTTTATACATTAATATATATTATATAAAATAATATATTATATGTAACTACATATAATATCTGCATATAACATTATATATATATATATCAAATCATAAACACAAACACAAACACACAGATATATACTATTACATGTTTTGCTTCTTCTCCTCAGTTATTTTCCTTTACTTTTTTACTCTTTGGTTGGCACTATTATTTATTGTTTAGTACTTTGGGGGAGTTACATTTTTATTTTTTATTTTTTTCAATATTGTGGATCCTCCATTTTTGTTACCCATTTCAGCCCCTTTTATTCTACTTTTCTCTATTATTTCTTGTCTTTTTCTTTCTTCTGGTAGACATTTTCTACTTTTCTCATCTTTGTCACTTTAATTTCTCACACAACAACTAAGAAATCCCTTTTTTGTTCTTCTTTATCTTATAAAACAGTATTTTTAATTTTCTTTATCTATTCTTATTATTTTTGCCTTTATTTCTCTTCTCTGAGGGCTGGGGAATCATAGCACTGGTCTGAATGGGAGTCACAGCATTGGTATGGCTCAAGAAGGCCACAAGCTCTATATAGGGTGTCCTTCTAGGCTTTACTTTGGTAAGAAGGTATTGGTAGGTCCTCACAGCAACATACTGCTGAAATCTTTGTATAGTTGGGGGATATGGGAATCTTCCTTTTGCCAGGGATGGTAAAGAGCTCCGGACTTCCAGGACCCTGCCCAGCCTTTCACCCCCACCTACACCCCCAATTCTAGTTCTAATTCTTAGAACTGCAGGTGTGCCAAACACCTCTCTAAAGTTAAAGCACTCTGCCAAACACCATAATTTCTCCTAATGCCCTCTTTCTCTCTTGCTGTCCTGTTTCTCTTATTTTCATCAATTCTATCCTTTTACCCTCTCCTTTTTCTCTCTGTTCTTTATCTTTTTATTTTCTTTCTCTCTTCTCACTCTTTACCCTTATCTTTCTTTTGTTCTTAAGTTCAGAAAACTGAAGGTCTAGTTCAAAATTCACAATATTAAATGAAATAAAAAACCAACCAACTTTGGTACATTAACCAACTTTGTCTTATCTAACTACTCTGAAAAGCTAAAGGGAAGGAAAATATAGAGTAATGCTCTAATTTTCCCAGTAACTATTATAAAAAAAAAACTCTTAATTCTGGAACTTGTTCATTCTCACAGAATCAAGATTTGCCCAAACTATGAGAATTCTGCAAATATTCAAATATAGTTGTACCACATAAATATGACATAATCCACTTTCATACTACAAAGATGAATCCTGAAACCAGGTATGCTTTAAGAGAGATATTCCATTGAGGAGAATAAATGAGGCTGGATACAGCTTGTCCACGCTATTAGCAGAACCAAAGTCACTCATCTAAATTTAGGAGAAGAGTGGGTAAGCAACTGCACTCCTGGAAATGCATGACTGAACACCAACAAAATGTGCATGTGTCAACTAATGTGAACAACATAACCAAAAGAGATTATGCAGCCCAATTATTTCCTTAAATAACAGTAGCACACTGTCTAAAAGTTCCTATATTATAATTTTAACAAAAGAATAAGATAAGATATTTCATGGTTAAGGTCAGGTAACCATATAAATACAGGTACATAACATACTGTGAGAATAAGCAAAGAGAACCTAATTGGAACCATTTTTTTTAGATTATTATAATGAGATAATAAACTGAAAAAAATCTCCTATATCCTCTGTCTAATCTACAAAATAAAAAAGTTATCTGCATCAACTATTTCAACTAGTGTATTCCAGTTTGAAATGCTTCCGCAGCTGGCACTGCAGAGGCTGTCACTAGTGCTTGCATCCTCCTTTAAACCCCTTACCACTTTCTGAATGGCATTTGCGTATTTCTCTTGCATCGACTATACTATTGGACTGCAAGCGTCTCAAAAGTAGCAACACTATTTTATTTATCTTGACATCCTCACTATATAAATTGTGCCCTCTGTCTAGACGGCTTTATGAAGTTTCTATTAAATAGAATTTATACATGATTCTAATTTTAAGGAAATAGAAACATGAAGCTAGAGAAGGAAACAAGAATTTCAAATCCAGTTACAAATCTATTCATGTCCAACTAGCATTTGACATGTGTGAGAGAGAAAGAAAAGTGTGAAGTAATACAGGCTATGGAAAAGATGAGAGGCAGGATTGGTAGCCTGTGGTTCCAGATACTTGGGAAGCAAAGGCAAGAGGATCACTTAAGTTCAGGAGATCAAGGCTACAGTGAGCTATAATTGCACCACTGCACCCCAGCCTGGGCAACAGAGAAAGACTGTACCTTTAAAAAAAAAGGACAACTCTTACTTGAAGATGTGAGAACTACAAAGCTTTCAAAGCTAATCTAGTGAAAGAGTTTCTAAATTATTTGAATGCAAGTATGAACAGAAACCTCAGATGTACAACTTATTTGAAATCAAAGTTTCAAAACAAGAAAAACACTGTATATCTTTCAGAAAGGATTTCAGTGCTTATGGAAAATTCTGCAAAAACCTGGAGATTTACTAAGACAAAAATTGTCCTAGCAACAAATTTACCACTAAAGTTGTCACTTAACACAAGCCAACAAAAAATTATTTAATGCACCTGTTATCAGCCACTTGCTACTATTGTAAATGTTTTCGAGAGCTATGAGCCGGACCTATGTAAGACAGTGAACTTAATTGATATATGCTGTGCACGTCCTGACTTCTCCACTGGCCGTTCCTCTGTCTCTTTCCCTTTCCCTGGCTCCTATTCCCTGAAACACAACTACACTGAAATTGTTGGACCTATAATGGCCTGTAAGTGGTCAAGTGAAAAGAAGTTACACATCTCTCAATTTAAATCAAAAGCCAGAAACGATTAAGTTTAGTGAGCAAGGCATGTCAAAAGGCAAGACAGGCCAAAAACCAGGCCTTCCCCACAGAACAGTTAGCCAAGATGGGAATGCAAAGGAAAAGCTCTTGAAAGAAATTAAAAGTGCTACTTCCCTGAACACAAAAATGATCAGAAAGCAATGGAGAAAGTTTTAGGAGTATGGACAGATGAAACCAGCCATAATATTCCCCTCACCAAAGGCTAATCCAGAGCAAGGACCTAACTCTCTTGGATTCTATAAAAGCTGAGAGAGGTGAGAAAGCTGCAGAGGAACAGTTGGAAGCTAGCAGAGGTTGGAACAGGAGGTTTAAAGAAAGAACACAACTCCATAACATAAAAGGGTAAGTTGAAGGATCAAGTGCTCATGGAGAAGCTGCAGCAAGTTATCCAGAAGATCTAGCTAGGATCAGTGAAGAAGGTGGCTACACTACACAACAGATCAGTGTAAATGAAATAGCCTTCTACTAGAAAAAGATAATATCTATGACTTTCATAGCTAGAGAAGTTAATGCCTGGCTTCCAAGGGCAGACTAACTTTCTTCTAACTGGGTAACACAGCTGGTGACTTTAAGTTGAAGCTGGTTCTCACTTAGCATTCTGAAAATCCTAGGGCTCTTAAAAATTATGCTAAATCTCTGCCTATGCTCCATAAAAGAACAACAAAGCCTAGATGGCACACATCTGTCAGCATGGTTTACTGAAAATTTTAGGCTTAGTATTAAAACTTACTGTACAGAAAAAAAGATTCCTTTGAACATATTACTTGTTCATTGATAAATGTACAAGGATTTGAAAATTATTTCCATGCCCACTAACACGACATCCACTTTGCAGGCCATGGATCAAGGAATGATTTCAATGTTCAAGGCTTATTTATTTATTTATTATTTTTTGAGACAGAGGCACAAGCTGTCACCCTGGAGAGAGCTGTTGCATCACAGCACACAGCAACCTCCAATCCCTGGGCTCAAGCGAGTCTCCTGCCTCCGCCTCTCAAGTAGCTGGGACCACAGGCACCTGCCACAACGCCCGGCCATTTTTTGGTTGCAGCTGTCATTGTTTGGCAGGCCGGGCTGGATTCGAACCTGCCAGCTCAGGTGTACGTGACTGGTGCCTTAGCCCATTGAACCACAGGCACCGAGCCTCAAGGCTTATTATTTAAGAAATACACGGATTTCGTAAGGCTATAGGTGCCAACAACAGTGACTCCTCTGATGGATCTGGGCAAAGTACATTGAAAACCTTCTGGACAGAATTCACCATTCTGGACAGTACGAACATTCATGATTCATGGGAGGTGGTCAAACTGTCAATTAATAAGAGTTTGGAAGAATTTGGTTCTAAGCTTCATGGATGTCTTTGAGGGGGCTAAGATTCCAGAGGAGGAATTCACTGCAGGCATGGTGGAAAATGCAAGAGAACCAGAATCAGAAGTGGAGATTGAGGATATAATTAAATTGAAGCAAACTCATGATAAAATTTGAATGGTTGAGAAGTTGCTTCTTATGGATGACCAAAGAAAGTAGTTTCCTGAGATGGAATCTCCTCCTGGTGAAAATTCTGTGAGCACTGCTGACATGACAACTTAGAAACTTATTATGGAAACTTAGTTAATAAAGCAGAGGGAGGCGTTGGAGAGGATTGAGTCCAATGTTGAAATAAGTTTTACTGTGGGTAAATTGCTATCAAATAGTATCACGTGCTACAAAGAAACCTTTCATGAAAGGAAGAGTCAATTCAAGCAGTATACTTCATTGTTGTCTTACTTTAAGAAATTGCCACAGCTACCTCAACTTTCAGCAACTACCACCCTGGTCAGTCAGCAACCATCCCCATCAAGTAAAAAATCCTCCATCACCAAAAAGGTTACTGAAGACTTACTGAAGATGAATATTATCATTTGTTAGCAATAAAGCCTTTTGGAGGGGAGAGTGGAAAGGGCCCACTTCTCATTCTGTCACCCAGGCCACAGTACAGTGGCATCGTCATAGCTCACAGCAACCTCAAACTTGTGGGCTCAAGAGATCCTCCTGCTTCAGCCTCCCCAAATGCCAGGATTGTAAGCATGAATCACCACACCAGGCCCAACAAAGCACTTTTTAACTAAGGTCTATACATTTTTTAGACATAATTACAATTAACAGACTACAGTATAGTGTACACATAACTTTTACATGCAGTGGGGAAGAAAATAATGGGGACAGCTCACTTTATTGCAGGATTCACTTCAATGCAGTGGTCTGCAACAGAAACTAGCAGTACCTCCAAGACACGTCTATCTGCTCAAATTCAATCTGTCCTCCACTAGGTGAGGATGAGACTTTGGCAAGAAGAAACACTGGGCATGCCTTGTGATGTTCAGTACTATGAGCTCAAGAAATCATTACTAGCAGAAAGCTGTCAAACAAAGGGCTTATGGCAGTGAGAAAATATACACACAAAAAATACACACTTCAGAGAAAGGGGAACACATGGTCACTGTTGGTGGGAATGTAAAGTAGTACACTCACTGGGCAAAACTGGATTCGATTTCTCAAAAAAGTAAAAGTAGAACTTACCATATGATCCAGCAATCTTCTATATCCAAAGGAAAGGAAATTATGATATCAAAAACACAACTGCACTGCCATATTTATTGCAGCGCTATTCTAAATAGCCAAGAAATAGAATCAACAATAAGTATATAAGGAAACTGTGGTATATATGAACAATGGGATATTATTTGGCCATAAAAAAGAATGAAATTCTTTTTGCAGCAACATGGATGAAACTCAAGGTCATCATGTTAATTGAAATAAGCCAGGAAGAGAAAAATAATTGTCACATGTTCTCACCCATATAAGGGGGCTAAGAAAGGGGATCTCACAGAGGTAGAGAGCTGATTGTTGGTTACTAGGGGCTCGGAAAGGAAGTGCAAAGGATGAAGAGAGGTTGGTTAAGGGGCACAAAAACACAGAAGAAATAAATTCTACTATTTGCCAGTACAGTAGGAAAATTATGGTGAACAACAATTCACTGTATACTGTAAAATGGCTATAAGAGAAAAACTGTCATTTACCTAACACAAGGATACATGTCTGAAGTAATGGATATCCCAATTACCCTGATTTTATCATTAAACACTGTATTATTATATCATAATATGTACAACTATTACATATCAATTTAAAAAGATGATTATTTAGTAATGTCAAAAGATCAGATAACTGACATTTTAAGCAAAAAAATCAGAATAGAAGGAAATGTCATCTGTAATACATAGCCATGCTATAAATTCGTAGGGAACATTGTCTTAATTATTTTTAATTAAATACCAGGAGTAAATTTTTTTTTATAATTTTATTGAATCATAATTGTGTACATTGGTGCAATCATAGGGCACAATGTGCTTCATATACATTCAGAGATATTTTTATCGTACTGTTATAGATAGCCTTCTTGGCATTTTCTTGATCACTATATAAAGACATTGATACTCTACCTTTAATAAGTTTCACGAGTACCCTGCTAAGATGCACCGTAGCTGTGTTCCCACTAATTGCCCTCCCTACACCTATCCTCCCCACTTCCATCCCCCCTTTCCCCTTTCCCTGTATTCTTGTGCTATAGTTGGGTTTTAGCCTTCATATGAAAGCTATAAGTTAGCTTCATATTAGGGCTGAGTACATTGGATACTTTTTCTTCCATTCTTGAGATACTTTGCTAAGAAGAATATGT
>CAUYON010082136.1:0-17118 GCA_963573935.1 Arctocebus calabarensis
GGCTTAAGCGATTCTCTTGCCTCAGCCTCCTGAGTAGCTGGGACTACAGGCGCCCGCCACAGCGCCCGGCTATTTTTTTGTTTTTTGCAGTTCGGCCGAGGCCGGGCTTGAACCCGCCACCTTCGGTATATGGGGCCGGCGCCCTACTCGCTGAGCCACAGGAGCCGCCCTATTAAATTTCTTGTTTCCTAATTGTTCCCTTTGTTTATTTTACCCAAAAAGAGCAACAAAAAAAAAAATCCAGGTCAAGAATCTAATAACTTTTAATAACTATCAACTGGAATTTACATTATTCAACTAAGCTCCATCCTGGCCAAAAAATAATAACAAATAAATAACTACCTCTTTGTCTTGTTTTGCAGAGAGAAACAGTCTCCTGGGAGGTAGCAAGAATGAAGCCCTGTTGATTGAAATGGCATATCCCTGGGCCTCAAGTTGACTATGTTTTACCAAAATAGGAAGAAATTCCTCAGAAATATACAGTCTAGAACTAATTATGATGCAGAATGAATTCACCACTTAATTGTTTTTCTAACAAAAACAAATTACCTCCTTTGTTGCAGAAGGCCCTAAAAAAATTAGATATCCTCCCATATTTGAGCCCAGAGTCAGCAAGATAGCACAATATTCACATAGACAGAGATGTGCATAAGCAACCAGGATCTTATTTGGTATTGAGGAGAATACCAAATAAATATTAAGGAAGTGTTATTATTACATTTATATGCACATAAAGAAATTGTTTCAAAAACAGCAGGATTGACCAGGCCCGGTGGCTCATGCTTGTAATCCTAGCACTCTGGGAGGCCGAGGCAGGTAGATAGCTTTGAGCTCACAAGTTCGAGACCAGCCTGAGCAAAAGTGAGACCCCATCTCTACTAAAAATAGAAAAAGTGAGGCAAAAGGATCATTTGAGCCCAAGAGTTGGAAGTTACTAAGAGCTATGATGTCATGGCACTCTACCCAGGGCAATAGCTTGAGGCTCTGTCTCAAAAAAAAAAACAGCAGGATCATATCATGGATAAGACCTAGATTTTGCAGATATATAGCTCTTACTTTAAATGACATTAACACGAATTATTAGCCTATGGCTTCTGGCAAGTTTTTAAATCTTTCCGAGTTTCTACCTCTTTATCTTTACAATGACACTAATAACAGCTATAAGAACTAAAGGAGGACTTATTCACATATATGCACACACACGCATACAAACATATACATGCTCAAAATGCCCATCCTCTCAAGAATTTAGCAACCAGTTATTAATCTGTGTCCTCTGGAGCTGGAGCTGGACCATTTGGTTAAAACTCCAGCTCTGCCATCTTTCAAAGGTCACAAATTTAGAAGTCTAACTTATCAGGCAGCGACGATAGCTCAGTGGGTAGGGTGCTAGACACATACACCCATGCTGGTGGGTTCAAACCTGGCCCAGGCCAGCTAAACAACAATGACAACTGCAAAAAAAAAAAAAAAAAAATTTGCCAAGCGTTGTGGCAGGTGCCTATAGTCCCAGCTACTTGGGAAACTGAGGCAAGTGAATCTCTTAAGCCCAAGAGTTGGAGGTTGCTGTGAGCTGTGATGCCACAGCACTCTAGCAAGGGTGACATAGAGGAGACTCTGTCTCAAAAAAAACAGAAGTTTAGCTTCTCCATGCAACATTTCCTTATCTATAAAATAGAAACCATAATAGCAGCTAACCTGTAGGTTTATGTGAAACTTAAAGGTGATAACAGCATATAAGGTCCATAACATATAGTCAATAGATGGTAAACATAAAGATCATAAAAATAATGGCAATGATTATCTGAACAATGATGTGTGAAGGGTTACATAACAGGTAAAGGTAAAAGCCAGGTCCCAATTCGAAGTCTTCTGACTTTAAATACTTATTATTTTCCCATTATTAGGTAAGAACACAGGGTCAGGAGCAAGGATATGAAATATTTTGAAATTCAAAAAGGTCTTTCTTGGTTCGGCACCTGTGGCTCAGCAGGCTAAGGCGCCAGCCACGTATACCTGAGCTGGTGGGTTCAAATCCAGCCCAGACCTGCCAAACAACAATGATGGCTGCAACCAAAAAAATGGCCGGGCATTGTGGTGGGCGCCTGCAGTCCCAGCTACTTGGGAGGCAGAGGCAAGAGACTCGCTTGAGCCCAGGAATTGGAGGTTGTTGTGAGCTGTGATGCCACAGCACTCTATCCAGGGTGACAGCTTGAGGCTCTGTCTCAAAAAATAAAAAAAAAATAAAAATAAAATAAAATTTTGATTTCAGTTCCTTGGTTTCACTAGCCACATTTCACGAGCTTAGCAGCACCTATGGCTGTTGGTCACCCAAATGGACAGCAGTTGGCTAGCACAGAGGAGACAGGCTGGAGAACTGTCTTGGGGGTTTACTGTGGTTTCCAAGACAGCTGCCTCCCCTCCCCCTGCCGTCTCTTGCCCAGACCCGGCCTGTCATCTCAGACCCTTGTCCAAAGGCATCACTGCCTTCCGAAGTCAGCTCGGGCAGCTTGGCCAGGAAAGGATTTGTGGTCCTCAGAGGGAAGAGGACTCAGTTCCTCTGATAGCTTCACGTCCTTTTGGATGCATCCTGGGTGCGTCAGGCTACCCAGACCAATTCCAGCCACCTTAAGGCGCTTCCCTCTAACGACGCACCCATCCTCGGTCACTATGCTGTGTATCACGTCTCTGCCCCCACGAATAAAAGCTTTTACTACAAAATCGCGCGGCATGCGTGTCGTATGTGAAACAGGCACCCAGCTCCCGACCGAGTGGCCGGCGGTCTGTGTTTTATTGAACGTTGCTGGGTTCCTCCCGTGGCCTGGCCAGGTCTACCCACCGTGAAGGAGAGGCTGGGGCGCACGGGGCAGAGCGGGGGTTTGATTTCGGGACTCCGACGCCCGGGCACCCGGATACCTGCCCTTTCCACCGGGCAGCTCAAAAGGCAACCCGGAGATTCCCGAAGGCAGCACCGCAGCTCCTAAGACCCCGGGCGTGGAACCGCGGCGGGCGGGGGTGGGGGGAGGGCGTGGTCACAGGGCTCGCCCCGCCCCGAGGCCAGTCTCGGGAGCACCGCGCCCACTAGCGGCAACTACAGGAGCTGCCCGGGGCGGCCCAGACGTGAGCGCGCTGCTCCAGGCGGCCACGCGGGAAGGAAGGAGCTTCACACAGTCGATACCTGTGTGAAGCCACAGATGACCTCGGTTGGGCTTTGAGACGTTTTGTGTCGCTCATTTACGAGGAGGGAGATCGTTTGTGAACAGAGCACTCCGTAAGAATGTTCTGTAGGCGGCGTCCATAGCTCAGGGGTTAGGGCGCCGGCGGCCGGTTGGAACCCAGCCCTGGCCAGCTAAACAACAATGACAACTGCAACAAAAAATAGCCGGGCATTGTGGTGGGCGTCTATAGTCCCAGCTATTTGGGACGCTGAGGCAAGAGAATCTCTTAAGCCCAAGAATTTCAGGTTGCTGTGAGCTGTGATGTCATAGCTCTCTACCTAGGGCGACATAGTGAATGAAACTCTGTCTCAAAAAAAAAAAAAAAAAGGAAGTTCTGTAATTTCACTGCACCCCCAAATATGGTTTTAGGGGCAGAGGGCTGAGAGCTGTGGGTCTAGCTTCTAGCCCAGTGCCAATAACTACCTGACAGGTCTTGCAGACATGCATCTGTTCATCCAGCAAACTTCATCCAGCACCTACTACGTGCCTGACACATGCTAGTCGTTAATATGATAGGGGATAGCAAGGTGAACTACTCAAGATGAGGCCTTGCCTTGAGTAGTTGGGACTCTGGCAAGGAGACATGAGAACTGCTGTGTGGTATAAAGGCTGTCAGGGAGCACATGGTGAGGTGGAGCAAGGAAGCCTTTCTGGAGGAGGTGCTGCTTGACAGGGACTCAGGACAAGTGGTATTAGCCAGGAGTGGGAGGGAGAGGGCCTTGAAAGCAGAAGGAAGAGCAGGTGCCAGGGTCAGAGACAAGGTCCATGGCGACCTGGCCACTCTGGGAGTGTAGCATGACAGGGGACAGGGTGGGATGTGAGGACAGTGGCAGTCCTGGAGGGCAGTGCTTCTGTCTGTCTGTGAAGAAGTGACTGGAAATGTGTGAGGCAGCTGAGCAAGAAGTTGAGGCTGTTGGAGGCTGTTGCAGCTTGGAAAGAAGCAGAGAGACGACTGTGTAAGGGGTGAGGATGGGAGGCAGGGAAAAGAAAAGTCAAGTTTGCCCCCACCCAGCTTTCTGCTTTAATAGCTGACAGATGCCCAGTCACCCATACTGAGATCTAGGCAGGAAATGAACTGTGGGGAGAGGGACAGCGAGTGCAGCTTTAAGGTGTGGAGTTTAAGAAGTCCATTAGCCACGCAGAGATGTGGGGGAGGGCTGGGAGTCTGGTGTTGAGGGCAGTGGCCAGGGCTGCAGGGGTACTTTATAGGAGCCACCACCTTTCGATAGCAGCCAAGGCACTGCATTCTCATGGGGAGTGAGACGGTGGCTGTGGGCACAAACACAGAAGAAGCATAAGCATACAGCCTGAGATGGTGAGCGGAGGTTGTAAGGAGCAAAAGTGATCAGAGTTGAGTTTTGGAAAGATTGCTCTGGCCAGATGTGATGTTATGCACCTGTAGTCCCAGCTTGAGGAGATGAGGCGGGAGTTCTAATCAAGCCCAGGAGTTTGAGGCCAGTCTGGGCAACATGGTGAGACTCTACCTCTAAAAGGCAGAAACCCCTTCCCCCCCTCAAAAAAATACATTGCTCTGGCTAAAAAGTGCAGAATGGCCTCACGGGAGAGACAGCAGCAGCCAAGCCCCTTCCCTTTTTGCCATCTTACAGGTTCATATTAAGTTCACATGGGGTTGTGTCAGTGTCAAGCACAACATCCAAGCTGAGGACATGATTGTCCTTCTATAGAATGTTTTCTTGAAAAGGAGAAGTAGCACATTGGTCACCTCTCTGTTTAAAAAAAAAAATTTAAATTCATTGCCAACATTTAGAATTTTGAAGTTGTGTGAAAATCTGATTTCTGGCTTTTCTTAGAAAAAGCATGAGCTCTCACAACAATCCCCCTGCATGCTGGCCTGGCAACTCCAAGGAGCTGAGTGGCAGCTGCTCTTTAGATGGGGCACTTACTGCTGTCACATTCACCACCACTCCCTACTGCCTCCCCAAAGCTAAGACACCATCCTGTGGAGCTAGTTATTTTCTAACTCTGGGCCTGCTTCACTTATTTCCATCACCCAGTGGCATTTGTGACTCCTCTAGGGGTTTGCTCCATCACACATGTGTCTTTTGTGAGGAATTGAAGAGCCTCTGTAGCATGCTATCTCATATTCTCAATCTGTTCATTTTTTCATGTACACCTCAGTGCCTTTCAATCTGAGCTGTAGGCTCTTCAAAAGTGTTTAATAATAATATTTAATCTATTTTTAACAACCATAGTTTAAGAACACTAATTGTAAAAATCCCACATGCACTAAAATGTGTCACCAACCACGTTTCATTGGTTGGCAATCACAAAACATTGTTTTGTGCCTGTAGGGTTGATTGTGTTAAGACGACTGTGGAAATATGCTTTAGTCATCACAGTTCAATCGAAGAGTAGCTTGATAGCTCAAGGTTAGGGGCTTAAAAAGACTGTTTGCCACCAAGCTCTTTCTCAGTGCTGAGTATGTCATGTTAAGTATGTTGGCTATGGCAGCTGGTGTAAGGCTGCAAATGTTCTTCAGAACTGCCATTTCAAATTTCTGAAGATGTATTAGAAACCAAGAACCCATTGCTATAAGGGGAAAGAGGACCTGGGTAAATGAAAGGAAAGAATGGAAGATAATTCTTGTTTCTTTTCTCTTTAGAAGACTGTCACTATATATGTTTTTATACTTTACCATACATTTTTTAAAATTTGAAAGCAATCACTATTTATTAACTGACCAGATTGTAAAAATATTCAGGGCAGATACCTTACTTCATTCTTCTAAAAAGCCTATTGATTTGGTCTGCCCTGTTGCCAGCATCTCCACCTTCTATAAAGCAGGTTGTCTTTTTCTTCATTCCACACTGTGGAAAAGATAACTTGAAGGACCACAGGAAGTTATTGGTTTCTTTGGAGCATTTTACAACAGTATAGATCTCATGAATCAGATCTTCCATACAGATGATACCATATTTACCAAGAGATGAAGCAATCAAATGGTTATCAGTCAATGAATTCACTTCTTATTGATTTTGCCATAACCGCACTTGTAGATAAGTTCATTCACTGACTTCAGATTTGGTTCTACAATTCTCAGCATGTTAATTGAAGCCTTGCTGAGCTTAACAAAAGTTCCATCGAAGATCTGGCAAAGGTCAAGAAGCTGCAACATCTTTCAGACCTTTGGACTCACACCTTCGATCCTTCTGATCCTGATGACAAACACTAATTTGGGTTTTGCAGGTATATAGAAGTTGCCAGTTGTTCTTGCCATCCTAGCTATTCGAGTCTCAGTTCTGTACATCTGCCTGTATTCCTTGTGACAATGCTTAGTTTTTTCATAGATAAGCTTTCTCCTTGCCTTTCAAAGCATCTTTTGGGCACACTTCTTTCTCAGACACCTGATCTTCAGCTCTACGAAATTCCTTCACTTTTTCTTAAGGGCTTCTGGTACAGCAGGAACCTTCTTTTTCTTCTCTTTGATACCTTCCATGGTTCTAGACAGAAAATAGCACTATCATACATTTTAATATCGTATTTAGTAATTTGGCATAACATTAACTGCTGTGTTTTTTTTTTTTGTTTGTTTGTTTTTCCTGTAGAGACAGTCTCACTTTATCGCCCTCGGTAGAGTACTGTGGCGTCACAGCTCACAGCAACCTCCAACTCCTGGGCTCAGGCGATTCTCTTGTCTCAGCCTTCCGAGGAGCTGGGACTACAGGTGCCCACCACAACGCCAGGCTATTTCTTTTGTTGCAGTTTGGCCGGGGCTGGCGCCCTCCTCACTGAGCCACAGGCGCCGCCCTACTATGCATTTTAATACATTAATAATACTGTATATTATTTCAAAAATAAACAAACACCTTCACCTTTATTATAATAGACTAATGATAACGTATAGATTCATAACGATAATAAAGCACTTCTGCAAAGATTTTTTTTCTTTTTTTGAAGACAGGCTATGCTTTAAGAAAAAAATTGAAAGTCACTTTGCTAAGAAAACGCTCTTTGCTACAGCCCCAACTTCCAAAGTCTTGGCTGGAGCGGGAGCTCGGGCCCGGGGTTGCTGCAGCGAGACCGCCCACCCAGCAGGTGGCACTGCGCGCACTGCTCGCATCCCCTCCACACTACTCTCAGCAATGGCGGGTGATGGTAGGGTCCTCTTTCTGCAGGAGTGTTCATTCTGATGCCTGATTTCAGGTGCAGACTAGTGTCCCCAACGAGCGGAGCTCTGACTCCGAGGAGGGTTAGAGAAAATGATAGCGCTCTCTGTTTATCCTAACTCGCGGGTTGAGGAGGCGTCCGCGGCACGGGAGATGCAGGCCGGGAGAAAATGCGGGCCGCGCATCAGGCGGGACGGGGGTCAGCCCTGGGGCGGGCGGGGTCCTGGCTGAGAAGGGAGCCGGCGGCCTGAGTCGGCGACTGACTGAGCAGCGCACCTGGGGAGTTAGGAGGCGCGGCGGAGCCTGCGGACCCTTAGCTGACAGATACACGGCGCGGCGGGAACGGCAAGCGAGAGGACCGGCGAGTCCGGGGCGCAGCCATGATCACTTCAGCCGGTGAGTGCAGCCCGTAGCTGGCGCCGGGAGGAAGCCGCCGCCACGCCGGCTTTTAGCTGAGTCAGGGCCGGTGACTGGGCATCTCCTGGCGGAGCGCCGGCCCGCGCGGCTCCTCGCTGCCCAGGGTCCACCTCCGGGCCGGGGTCAGGGGGTCTGGCCAGGCTTCTGTGGGCCCCGCTGGCCCTTGTGGTTCGAAGGAGTAATTCCAGGTTGAGCGCCGCGTTTCCCCTCCCACGTCACACCCCTGTGCCGGCACCCGCGGGGCTTCCGGGCCTTGCCTGGACTCCGGGGAGATTTCCTTTTTTCTGTCCCTGGCATTTCTGGTCGTGTGAGGCCGTCCAGTCCCAGTCCTTCCCCGCAGGTGTTTGGCGTGGTCGGTCAGGAAGGCAGCTCCCCGGCCGAGCAGCCGGACTGCTACGTCCCTGCCTCTGGACCTGGCCGAGCTCCGTGCTTGGAGTGAAATCCGAAGTGAGGTTTGCGGAGGGTCCTTTCTGGGTCCGCGCCAGGGGTAGTCAGTTAACACACCCCGGCTAGTTATGTGTTGAGAAGACCCTGAGGACATCTGTGTGCTGAGAGCCAACTTTCTGCTTCGCAGATAGGTGCTTTGTAAACATTCTGCGGAGCGAGTTTCGTACACCGAAGTCATTGTACAGGTAGATGCACGTAGTGATATTTGAAATGGGATAAACC
Organism: Arctocebus calabarensis; assembly: GCA_963573935.1. NCBI lineage: Eukaryota > Metazoa > Chordata > Mammalia > Primates > Lorisidae > Arctocebus > Arctocebus calabarensis. Next base: position 8,432 of record CAUYON010082136.1, read on the forward strand.
ATAAAGGTTAAGTTTTCAGGAGACTTTCACGCTTCCACCACGGTCTGATTTGTGTGTAGCCGTCCACAGCCTTGGTGCTTTTTCCTTGCCTGCTTGCGTACCCTTTTCTCACCCCCCCTTACTCTGCACTTGTCCCGCAGCATTTTGTTGTAAAGTGCTGATCGGAAGGCAGTAACCTGTGTGGGAAAGAGATCAGAACCACGTTTTTTATGAGGATTGGTTAAGGGAATTGGTGGAGATCCTGAGGGACTTAGTAGTTATTTTCAAACACTTAAAGTCACCTGTACCTGGAATCAGACCTTTGTCCCCAAGGGATACAGATGATTGGGAAATGCATCTTTAGTTGGGTGTAAGGAAGTTTTTCCAGTCATAGCTCTGTAAGGGTCAAATAAACACTAACTTTCTTGCTACCTGTAAAATGGAGGTGTCATCCTGTCTGAAATCTGTCCATTATCAGTTTTTCCACTAACTTGGCCCAAGCCATCCTCATCTCTTGTCTTAGGTTCCTGTAACAGCCTTAAGACTTTGTTTTTTCCATCATTACCTCCGAACAGTCCATTTTACTTGTTATAGTCAGTCAGGGGGTAGGAAACCTGCAGCCCTCTGATTTCAAGAGTTTTCTTTTTTAAGTACCAAAGAAGGCAAGAAAAGCTTCATTTTTCTCTGTTGCACCCCTTTTAATAAAAGGATTTGTTATGTAAAATTTGGATTTAGTCAAAAGGCCAGATTTAAGGACCAAGAAGGCCAGTAATTTCCTTAAGTTTGCAGGTTTCCCATGCCTCCCTTAACCAAATCATGTATGATTCCTCCTTCATTTTGCTGTAGCCTATGCCTCAATCACTATACCCTAAATACACTGGCCTTCTTTTTGTTTCTTAAATATGTTTATCTCCTATTCTTAGGACCCTGGCATATTCTGTTCTCTTTGAAAAGTTCCTGAAGTTTTCTCTTAGCTTGTTGTTGTTTAGTCTCAGCTTAAATGTTAAATTCTTCCTTGACTCTTATTAAAACATGCTGACTCTTCCCTAATTGCCACATCTCTCCATCGTAATTCTATAATAACTTGTTTGTTGACCTACCTGATTACTGTCTTTCTCTCCCTGGAAAAATTTGGGGCAGAAAACTTAAGTTTTCACAGTTCTCAGAACACTGCTGAGGGCATGACAGAAGTTCAGCCTCAGATGAAGAAATCAGTCAGGCAGTCAAATCAATAAATCGCCCTAGAGTTTTTAAAGTAATGGCTGAGGCTCGGCGCCAGTGGCTCAATGGGCTAAGGCGCCAGCCACATACACCTGAGCTGACGGGTTCGGGCTGGCCAAACAACAATGACGGCTGCAACCAAAAAATGGCCGGGTGCTGTGGCGGACGCCTGTAGTCCTAGCTACTTGGAAGGCAGAGGCAGGAGACTTGCTTGAGCCCAGGAATTGGAGGTTGCTGTGAGCTGTAATGCCACGGCACTCTATCCAGGGTGACAACTTGAGGCTCTGTCTCAAAAATAAAATAAAATAATGGCTGAGAAATCATTTGCTGTGAATAGAATAGAATTTAAACCTCTTTAGAGTGGCAGGACTAATAATTTTTTAGGTCCTGCCCTGAGATTCTGTGATGATAGTATAGTGTGCACTTATTGCTATCATTTAAGTTGATTGGATTACTTGTCAGCTTCTGTTCCAAACCTTTCTGTCACTTTTTTCCCCTGTCCTCTGGCTCATGTGGGCTTAGAAGGAAGGAAATGCCTTAATATAGGCACCTTGAAATAACTTATGTTTGTGTCCCAGTTGCTAAACAGACCAGCATTGTGGTTCTGGTGTAAATTAAGTTTATTCATTGATTTATTCACTGGATACTTGCTAGGCACAAAGAACATAATGGTGAATAAGAGGTCAGCAGATACTGTTGGTTTTTTTAAGAGGATTGAATAGAGGCTGGGTGCAGTGGCTCATGCCTATGATCCTAACACTCTGGGAGGCCAAGGGCAGGCTGATTGCTTGAGCTGGGGAGTTCATGACCAGCCTGAGCAAGAGCTAGACCTTGTCTGTACTAAAAATAGAAAAACTAGCCAGATGTGGTGGCCAGCACCTGTAGTCCCAGCTACTCCAGAGGCTGAGGCAAGAGGATCACTTGAGCTAAAGAGTTTGAGATTGCTGTGAGCTATGATGCCATGGCACTCTACCCAGGGTGACAGAGTGAGACTCTGTCTCTGGGGCAGGGGGCGGAGGAGGGAGGGTGTCGGCGGCAGTGTGTGCAAGTATAGCAAGAGATACTTAGTGGAGGTGTGAAATTGAGTGGGTTGGCAGGTTTTTTAAACATAGCAAATAAAATAGTGTCAAAAAACTTTAAAACAGTAGTCCCCCACCCCAGTTTTCCCTGTGGTCCCCAAAGGTAACCATTTCCAACTTTTAAGCTGTGTCTTTTGGAACATATTTATAGATAATATGTTCATAGATGATATACAAATGATTTTACAGTTTTAGACAATATCTCTTTCTATTATGTCATAAGAGACTTTTTAGAATCCTAAGGCCTTTCCTATACTCTCCCCCATCCAGAGGAGAGTTCTGAGAAATACTAGTGTATGGAGTGCAGAGTGTTTGGTTTAGTTCTAACTCATGGCTAAAGGCTGACCTTATAAGACAGGCCAACCACATACCCAGTTAGTCACTAGTGAAGCCAAACCAGAGAGTATAAAAATTTCTCTCTTTCAGTAAAAGCCATTCAAGTACACATTGATTACTGAGAAGTTATCAGCATTCTTACGACTAAGTGTTCTGTTATTTATCTGTTCTGCATTTAAAACACTTTGGTCTATCATCTATTCCATGCCACTAGTTTGTACATTTTTATTAACGATTGAATTTTTATATTTTTTTAATCCAGCCTTTCCATTCTGGACTTGTCATACCAACCTAGAGTACTATGAAGTTCTTTTAATCTGCTTTTATGCTTTTGAAATAGGAGTATGTTAATTTTGCTTGGTGTATCTTGAATCTTTTCCAGTATGACTCCCTAAAGAGTCCTTAAGCTAATTGACAGATCTACACTTATCAATTAGAAATGTCTACATCATCTCACTAAAGCTGCCTTTGACACTTTTTAATCAAATCACAGTTTCAACTCAGTATTCCAGAACAATTTTAAGATCCGCATGGAAAATTTATTTATTTATTTAAAAGACAGTATCTCTCTTGGTAACCTGGACTAGAGTACAATAGCAAAATCATAGCTTAAGCTCCTGGGCTCAAGTGATCCTCCTGCATCAACCTCCCAAGTAGTTGGGACTATAGACTTATGCCAGCATGCCGGGCTGATTTTTCTATTTTTTTGTTTTTAAATTGTACACTTTATTTATTTATTTTTTGTTGTTGCAGTTTTTGGCCAGGGCTGGGTTTGAACCCACCACCTCCAGTATATGGGGCCGGCCCCCTACTCCTTAAGCAACAGGCTCCATCCAGATTTTTCTGTTTTTATAGAGACGTAGTCTTATTCTTCTTACTCAGGCTAGTCTTGCACTCCTGACTGTCAGCAATCCTCCTGCCTCGGCTTCCTGAAGTGTTAGGATTACAGATGTGAACCACCATGCCCAGTCTTAAAACATATTTTAGAGCAGTGGTTCGCCACCACTTTTTTTTCCCCCAGTTTTTGGCTAGGGCTGGGTTTGAACCCAGCACCTCTGGCATATGGGGCCAGTGCCCTACTCCTTTGAGCCACAGGCACCACCTGTGACCCCCCCTCCTTTTTTTTTTTTTTTTGAGACAGAGTCTCAAGCTGTCACCCTGGATAGAGAGCTGTGGCATCACAGCTCACAGCAACTTCCAATTCCTGGGCTCAAGTGAGACTCCTGCCTCTGCCTCCTAAGTAGCTGGGACTAGAGGCGCCCGCCACAACACCCGGCCATTTTTTTTTGGTTGCAGCTGTCATTGTTGTTTGGCGGGCCCAGGCTGGATTCAAACCCGCTAGCTCAGGTTTACGTGGCTGGCGCCTTAGCCCGTTGAACCACAGGCGCTGAGCTGTGTGACCCCTTTTTAACAATGAAAATACACTGTGGCATTAGGAAGATTGAGAACCACTGTTTTAGAGACATTTTGCTTTCCTTTGTGGTCTAAGAACAGTAACTTCCATGTGTTGTTTTTTTTTTTTCTAATAACTCCTTTAACATAGGACTGAATTTCAAGATAGGTTCCTTTGGAGAGGACAGTTGTTTCTTTTACTCTACTATGTTAGTAGTAGCACCTTGATGCTAAGAGAAAACACTGGGAACACTGTGCTTTGATAATTGAAGTAAGAATGAGTAGGATTGCTCATTAATTAGTAAAACTTTTTAGGTTACTTATGATAGGAAGGAGGTAACTTAATATAGGTGTCTAGAAGTAACAGAAATATTTTACCTTTTTCAGTTAAAGACTAAATACTTTTTTTTTTTTTTTTGAGACAGAGCCTCAAGTTGTCACCCTGGATAGAGTGCTGTGGCATCACAGCTCACAGCAACCTCCAATTCCTGGGCTCAAGTGAGTCTCTTGCCTCTGCCTTCCGAGTAGCTGGGACTACAGGTGCCTGCCACATGCCCAGCTGTTTTTTGGTTGCAGCTGTCATTGTTGTTTGGCAGGCCTGGGCTGGATTCGAACCCGCCAGCTCAGGTGTACGTGGCTAGCGCCTTAGCCCGTTGAGCCACAGGCACCGAGCCACTAAATACTTTTTTGTATACATAATTTTATTCTAAAATCATATGAAAAGGTTTGTCATTTTGGTCAATAAGTTAGGCTAGTGGTTCTCCAACTGTAATGAGCAGAGGAATCACAGGAAGGGCTTATGACCCCGTTAATGGGCTCATCCCCCTAATTTCTGATTCAGTAGGTCTGATGGGGAGGCAAGTTTCATTTCCAACAAGCTTCCAAGTAATGCTAATGCCGTTAACACAGAAACCGCACTGAAAACTACTGAATTAGAAAAATGATGTAATATGTGTGGTATCATGAAGGTTTCATAATCTATATAGTTTAAAAGGAAAATAATCATTCCCCTAGTGAAGTCACTCCTTTTTTTTCCCTTTTTCTTTCTTTCTTTCTTTTTTTTTTTTTAATAGAGACAGAGTCTCTCTTCGTTACCCAGGCTAGAGTGTAATGGTGGTATCATAGCTCACTACAGCCTTAAACTCCTCGGCTCAAGTGATGCTCCTACCTGGACCTCACAAAGTGCTAGGATTACAGGCCTGTGCCATTGCACCTGACTCCATCATGTAGTTTTGACCAAGTGTTTATTTCCATCTTAGTGAGCATATATTTCATAATCATGATATGCCTTTGTCTTGTAGCTGGAATTATTTCTCTTCTGGATGAAGAAGAACCACAGCTTAAGGTATGAGTTAAAAAAAATGTAACTAGGCTTAGTGCATTCATAATATATAAAATATACAGAATGTACATAAAATACTATGTAGCTTTTTAAGTTTAATGATATCTGTATATCGTCCATCACTTAACGTAGCCTTCGTACCTAGCTGTACCCCATCATTGAAATCTAGCCAAAGGACAATATTTGGGGAACCACAGTTGGTTTCTCTTGAGTTTAACAAAGCTAACGCAAATAAAACTTAGTATGGCAATTGACTAACCCCTTAATTTCTTTATCAATGTAAGGACAAAAAATTGTTTTTCCTGTTTCACATGTTTAAAATGGTTTTCATTTGACAAAACTTTGGAATATACTTCAAGTGGCTCTAAATACCGGAATTCATTTCCATCTGAACCAGCAATCTTATATATATTTGAAGAAAAAATATCTTCATTATGAAAAAGAATGACATCATTTGGTTAGTCTGCTGTTTTATCATTGAAAACAGAAAGGAAATGTGTAAACCCAAGGAAAAAAGTCAGTGTATTTTTATAATTGTCATAGATTAAAAGTTTTAGTGAATATTGTTGATGATTTGGCCATTGATTTTTTTGGAAACTTTTTTTTTTTTTTTAAGGAAATGAAATGGTAAATCCATCTCAAAATTGAATTTTGGTTTTATCATTTACAGGAATTTGCACTACACAAATTGAATGCAGTTGTTAATGACTTCTGGGCGGAAATTTCTGAATCTGTAGACAAAATGTAAGAAATTATTTTTGTAAATTGGAATAAGGTGGGTCAACTTTAATTGTGAACGTGGGTCTTGGGGCTTATTAATTCATTTAGAAATTTGCTGTTACTAAAGTGTGGCTTAAATATTTAGACTTGGGAAATTAAAGGAAAACTACAGTTTGAACTAGGCTTATATACTTTCTAATTTCTTTCAGAGAAGTTTTATACGAAGATGAAGGTTTCCGGAGTCGGCAGTTTGCAGCCTTAGTGGCATCTAAAGTATTTTATCACCTAGGGGCTTTTGAGGAATCTCTGAATTATGCTCTTGGAGCAGGTGATCTCTTCAATGTCAATGATAACTCTGAATATGTGGAGACTATTATAGGTAATTATCTTCTATCTGGTAAGGCTTTATCTTATCAGCTTCTTTCTTTAGTGTATATAGCATTTTTCCTCCTGAATTTGATATTGCCAAATTTTGTTTTAATTGGACATTCATAATCTTTCTATAATTAATGCAGACTGAGTTTTTTTTTTTTTTTTTTGTAGAGACAGAATCTCACTTTATCACCCTCGGTAGAGTGCCGTGGTGTCACACAGCTCACGGCAACCTCCAGTTCCTGGACTTAGGCAATTCTCTTGCCTCAGCCTACCAGGTAGCTGGTACTACAGGTGCCCACCACAATGCCTGGCTATTTTTTTGTTGCAGTTTGGCCGGGGCAGGTTTGAACCCGCCACCCTCGATATATGGGGCTGGTACCCCAACCACTGAGCCACAGATGCCTCCCACAGACTGAGTTTTTAGATCTGCCCTCCAACTAAGTGCTAGTTATCTTAGTGGTTATGGTTATCTCTAGTCCAGGGACCATACTATTAGATGAAAAGATTATTATAAGTAACAAAAATTAAATCATACCGATTTATAAAATTGTTCCTAATATAAGAAAACATTATTGAGTATCAGCATTGTGCTAGGTGCTATGCTAGTCATGTTACATACCACAGTTTCACAAACTCCCCTGTGAAGGAGAAACTAGCCTTGTTTTATAAATAAGAAAACTTGGATTGTTAGTTAATAAAGACACATGGCTATTAAACAGGAGGGTTGGAATTTATAGCCAGGTTTAATTACACCAATACCCATACTGTTCCTACCATTGTTTTCTCATTTCTTTCCTTTTTTGTTTCTTTTTCTTCTCAAGACAGGAGCTTACTCTGTTATCCAGGCTAGGGTGCAATGGCATGATCATAGATAGATTCCTGTGACCCCAAAGTTTTTGGCTCAAGTAATACTTTTGCTTCAGCCTCCCAAGTCATTGGGACTGCAAGCATGCACCAGCACACTCAGTTAATTTTTCTGTATTTTTGTAGAGACTGTCTTTTTACATTGCTTGAGCTAGTCTTGAACTTCTAGGATCTAGCCTCAGCACTCCTCCCACCTTGGCCTCCCAAAATGCTAAGACTATGGGCGGTAACTCTTATTTTTGAAGTGAGACTGTGTAACGCTTAGGCAAGACCTTGGGTTCTCTATCTTATTTCGCAAACTGTTAAGTTTAAACAACTATATAAGATTTTATAAGTTTAAAAAAATGCTTGAAAATTTTAATCTAGTAGATGAAAGAAAGGATTGCATATCCTTTACACATGTCTTTATGGCTGTCAAGGGAATGATCTGTCAAGAGTGTAGAAATTTTGCATTGCTGATTAAGAGGCAGTTTGCATTATTTATCTGAATGCTTACAAGGAAAAAGCTGATACTCTCTTTCAGAAATTGTAAAATACTATACAAGGCAGTTGCAAAAGATATCTTCAGATGCTCTAGGACTCTGTGTTCATGTTTTTAAAGTTTGTGCTCTGATAGTATGAAATATTGCAAGTAAGTTTGTGGTTGTTTGAGTTGGGCTTTTTATCTGTGAATCCTTTAGGTAGAACTGATGGTTTTAAAGGATAGACTGTATCATTTGAAAGCAGAGCACTTTCTTTACGTCTTATAGTAAGCCAGAAGTGAAGGATTAAATACACTTATTTATCTCTTTTCTTATTTTCTCTTTTCTTTTATTTGATGATTTTTTTTTTTTTGGATGGATGTTGGTAACTTTTTCCAACGGTGATCTGCAACTTGCAGTGCTGCTATTTTACAAATTGTACTTTTAAACAGGACTGTTGGAATAAAGTGCCTTGAGGTGGTAGATGCCTTGCATGTCTCTAAACACTGTGTCATCTTAGCTAGTATTGATCAGTAGACCAGTTCTGTTTGCTCTTCTTTGCAAGGAAGTGGGGTTCTTCTTGTAGGGTACATTTTTTAAGACATTCCTGAGATTTGTGAGGGGAATATACAAAATAGAATTTGGAAAGGGCTTCCTAGCTTAATGAGTATCATAAACAATACCACCAGAAGGCTTGGCACCTGTGGCTCAGCGGGCTAAGGCGCCAGCCACGTACACCTGAGTTGGTGGGTTTAAATCCAGCCTGGGCCCGCCAAACAACAATGACAGCTACAACCCAAACAAAAATAGCCGGGCATTGTGGCGGGCGCCTGTAGTCCCAGCTACTTGGGAGGCAGAGGCAGGAGACTCGCTTGAGCCCAGGAATTGGAGGTTGCTGTGAGCTGTAATGCCACGACA
>CAUYON010082137.1:0-10683 GCA_963573935.1 Arctocebus calabarensis
CCTTAATTGAGTGTTGTATTAAAACAATGAACCTATATTCCCAAATGAATAACTAGGTAATAGACTTTCCAAACATTTTCTGTAACCTGTTATCCCTCAAGAAATAAATATTAGAAAATGCCAGGAAGGCTATGTTAATCAGTTTGATGAAAATAGTTAAGATTGTATATGAAACCAGCACATTGTACCTCTTGATTGCACTATTGTACACAGCTATGATTTAATAATAAAAACAATAAAATTTAAAAAAGAAATATATATTTACATATAATCTCACTCTATCTACTTTTAAATGTCACATCTAGTTGGTGGTCTGGTGTTCTAAACTGTTAACAATTTGGATTCATTTTTAATTATATAGTTTTGCAAAAGACAGAGGGAATATATTCTTTCCACAATATCTCTTTTCTCTATAGCTAATCTATTAACTTTACATCTGTGAGAATTTTAAACAAGTCATACTACTTATCTAGACAATTCTTATTTAGATTTGAAATAATGTGTGTTCATTTATAAAATCACTACATATGCATTATAGAAACCACATAAAATGCTTATTCTAAGCATAACCTAATCAGTTTTACATACACATGTGCAAATTAGGTTTCCATTTTTTGCCTTCACAGAATTAAAAAGGCTTAAAATTTAATAACAATAACAATGTTTATGATAAGGATTAGAAGAAAAACCTCGTAAAGAATGAACAAAGACAAATACATTCAGGAAAGAAATCAGATGATTACTGCATCGAAATATTAAGCAATATAAATAATAATAATGCAAAGAAAGTAACATTCACATTATCAAGTAAGAGTATGTCTATTATAGAATGCTTTGACTCTGAGGCTCAGTATGGAGTCATCAGTTAACTTTTTCATTTTTGAAGAATCATTTGTACCCACATATTAATCTGAAGTAAAAAAATAAAAAAGAAACAAAAAAGAAATATCTATTACAAGCAAGCAAAGCACAGTTTTAACATGTGTGTATGTGATTATTCTGGATCTACCATTTCTGAAGTTAAGAATATAATATAAATACTTTCCGAAGCCAATAATTAGTTTTAGCTTCATCTTAAATCTGTATAATATTTAGGGTGAATGTATGTTCTGGTTTGCCTGGGTCAGTCTTGTTTTACACCTGTTGTGCAGACGGTCTTTCAAATTATTATCACTAAAAAATGTCTCAAATTGAACAAAAATATATAAGATCAATTGAATTATATACACACACACACATATATATTATTTTGGGGGGGGCAGTTTTGTCCGGGGCTAGGCTTGAACCTGCCACCCTCCGTATATGAGGCCGGTGCCTTACTACTTGAGCCACAGGCCACCCCACTTGAATAGTATTTTACTGAAAGAATGCCTATAGTTTTCTATTTTCCCCCCACTTTTATCAACTTATACTATATTCTAAGTTAGCTATTGTAAAAAAAAAAAACAAACAACAACAAAAAACCCCAAAAAACCTCTGATGACAATTTTAACTAAAAACATTATTTTTTTTATTCCTTTGTAAAGTTTCTATGGTAGAATCACTGAAGAAAAAAGTAATATGCTATTTTTACACTTTTGTTGTTGATTTTTTCAGGATACCTTGCAATTTTTTTTTCTCATCTTGGAGTTGGGATCCTTTTCAACCTGTTTTCTGCTGCATTTCTTCAATGCTATTATAGTATAAGCCTTTCAGCAAATACAAAACTCAGCACAAATATTTAACAAAATTTGAAGGGTATGGAAGCTGCATTCTTTGCAGATGACAAGAGCAATGTGGTTTTTATTTAATCAAAGCTCGACAGCTCAAACACTAGAGATGTTCTTCTTATAAAAAAAAATGGTAGCTCAAATTGCATTTTAGTATTAGTGTATACAAAATTTGTATTCACACACACTCACACATATATGAATTTTAAGTTTCTTAAAGTGGTACAAGTTACTTTCGAGCAGAGGACATAGTCTATCCAATATCAGATGACTGTGATAAACATGCTACAATTTAAATGTATAAGTTTACCACAGTTCTGAAAAGGGTCAGAAAGCCCAGTGGACTAGTTCTATTTTTCAAAGTAAATAAGGTATGCAGTTTTCACATTTGATCCATGAATTATTATAAAGCACCCAAAATATGCTTAAAACTCTCTTTGATGCTAAAATACTTTTTTTATTAAAACAATAATATTGTTCAGAAAAATATAGAAATGTCTTACTTTCTCATACTGAAATCTACCAATATTCAAGGCCAAATGTATGTGGCCTATTCCTGTTTAAAAATTTGGTGATAGGTCATGGGGAAATTTTTGTCACAGTGAATGCCTCTGTATTTTGTTTGCCTTCTATTATGATTATACGTATTTTATTTTGACATATAGATAACATGAAAATGTGTTATTTTTCATAAGAAAGTTCAGACTCTTTCCTCTATCATAGGAGGATTGATTACAATAGTTGAAAACTTGTGAAGAAATATTCATTGTGATGACACTATTATTAATTTTTCATAGCCTCTGTGTCACATGGTTAGAATGTATGGCTATTATTAGGTTAAAATAGTTCCTTTTATCTTATGCTTTATTGAGTACTCTAAATTATGCCACAAACTGAGGTTTGTGTAATAGGTAAAACATGTGCTTCTAGGAAAGTACTTGAAACCCCACACCCCCCACAAAAAGCCTTATTTTTTTCTACAAAATTACAATTCCTTCCACATCTCATCCCCATTCTTTCCCATTCCTCAATCTCCTTCCCATTCCTACTCGTGTTCATTTACTTTGTATAGTAGAAGTAACTAGTGACTCTTGCACAAATAAATAGGTCTAATAAATTCCATGTCTGTATTTGTTAAATGATAATTATTCATTTGGTAGTCACTGATTAAAAAGAAAGCAGAAATTTTGACTTTGTAAATGGAAAAGCAAGACTATTAGGTGGAAGGAACAATGGTAGAAGTATCAGACTTGAATTTGCTGCTTATTTCACAATAACTGGTCTACATAAAATTGGAAACGAATTTGAAAATTTTTTGTTTTTAGTTTCTCCACGTTTAAAGTAGCAGAAGCTACTTCTAGCTCTAAAATAACCTCTTTGCTAAACCATTCTGCAACTTTAACTTTATATCTTATCGCAAACATGTTTCTGCATTTGAAATTTGGAGCAAAAATAACATATCCTGATGTTTTAGTTCTTAATGGTTGACTTTCAGGAAGCCTTGTGTAAATAATTGTTTTCAATGCAATGATTTTTCGAGCTATATCCTGTCAGCTAAATAAACAGAATTCCATGAAATGTTTCTCACTGGAATTAAGTCTCACAACATTTAGTTTTTGATTGTGTATATTACTAAATAAAACAGAGATAGTGTTTGATGGAGTTATTTTCAGGTTATCCTCTATTTTGTTAAAGTTAGGAAGAAGCAAGTTATTTTATTTAGAGAAACTGTGACAGAGGATAAGAGTCTGAACTTTTTTTTGAGTTCTGAAGAAGTGTGCGAAGACTACAAAGTTAACTACAGATCGAAATCAGTAACGATGGCTTAAGGTCTTCCCTTTGTATAAAAAATATATGATTTCTACAAGGGCAATGAGAATAGGACATTTCAAAATGAGCTGGTGTACTAATTATCATTCAACACCAACAGCATGAAACCGATAGCTAACTCATTCTTTTACAGAATGTTGAAGAATGTGACTCGATGTGATTAGTCTACATCAGAAAGCAAACTATGATATTAAGCCAAAGTTGTTTTATTAAAAAAAAGAATATTTACAAAGTTGATATTAAACACTGTAAATAAGCAAGTCAACTTTTGTGCTATATGATAAATCATCTAATTCACTACGCTTGTGAATCCCTCAGTTTTAATGTGTGTAAAAATGAATCTGCAACATATTAGTCAATTCTGCACCTCTGGGTGTTTAAAGGGCTCACAAATATAAATTTTCTCCTATCTGTTGATGCAGGACATTTGGCGCCCCAGCCTGCTCAGCGGAGCTGGCAGACCTGCCGCCTCCACCTTGGTGGTGTCAGTGCGCTGGCAGCGGGCTGAGGAACCAGCAGGCTGTGAGAGGCAAGGAGGGGGACCTCCAACACCCCACCGGAGGCTCCAATAGCCAAAAAGGCGGGACAACTGCGGAGGAGGCACCTGCACCTTGGTGTCTCCTTCACTTTACACTTAGGACTAAATACGGAACCCCTATTTCCTATGCCTAAGTCAATTTCATGTGAATTTCCTAGGCCTCAATTCCATGAATGGACCTTGTCCATTCATTAATACATTCATTCACCTTGCCCCGGTGGAAGGAACTGTGTTCATTCATTGATACATTCATTCACCTTGCCCCAGCGGAAGGGACTGCGTTCATTCATTTCCTGGCCAAGGAACCCAAACACATACATACACCCCTAGACTAAAAGCCTAAACGCGGTGACGCGGAAAGACCGGGAGAGAAACGGAGAGAGCTTTTCTCTCCCCACTTGAGTTCTCTCTCTTAACCAGGAGCTTTAGTGTTTTTTGTATTCTTTTCTGTAAATAAATTCTGTCTTACCACTGATCTGTGGTCCCGGATTTATTCTTCAAATCACCGAGACCAAGAACCTGGAATTCCGGTATCAGTCTTATATGATAACGATCAGTATCCTAGGGTTATTTTACCTTATTTTTCAAATGTAAAATTCTTGTTTATTTTATTAAATATTTTGATATTAAAAAATTGTCATATTTATTTCACTCTGTTCATTTAAAAGAATTGGTTTTTATATTGTGAATACTCTAGAAAATATTCATATAAAATTCCAAATCCTTACTATAAATTTTATACTAAAAATTTCATTGGGTATATTTTATAAGGAACTTTATTTCTGCCATGGTTTTGTTACCGGAATTCTTCTTTAGTAGACCCTTGGTCTCAGGGATCAAAAGAACGGATCCACCAACCACCGATCAGGGGTAAGACAGGATTTATTTTACGGAAAGAATACAGAGAAAAAGCACCAGAACTCTTGGCAGAGGGAAAAACCCAAGTGGGAAAAATCTCCCTTCCTCGGTCCTTTGTGTAGGGTTATGCATATTTACACAAACGCATGGACACAATCCCTTCCATTCCCAGACCTGGGAAACTTACATGAAATTGACTAGGGGCCCAGGAAATAGGGATTCTGATTCAGCCACAAGTGCACAGGGAGAGAGACAGACGCCAGGGGTGAGACGCTGGGGTGCTCCCAGTGCTGGCGACCTGGAGGTGTCTTTGAAGCAGTTTTCTGGCCCCTCTGGGTACTGGAGCCTCCTGTGGGACCCACTGCCTACAGTCCAACCCGCTCGCTCCTGCTCGCTGCCTTCGCCCACCACCTCTCGGGAGGGAAGGTGGGTCCTTCCCTCAGCCCCACCACCGGCTGGGGGCCCATCCACCTTGTATCAGTTTTACTTTGCACAGGGTGCTTTAGTAATTTTGTCAAAAGTTAAGTAATGTTTGTTTTGTGTCTTTATAAGTTAATGGTGAATAGTTCTGTGCAATAGGTTAAACAGGTAGAAAGTCTTTCCTTACAAAACTTCATTTTGTCTTTATACACGGGTACGTGGTTAATTAGTAGCTTGGAGGGAGGTCAACAGATGATTCTGACTTGTTTTGGTATTATAATTTTCAGAATATTGTGATTGCCACTTTTAATGACACAATTTACAAAGGCTAATGATACATTAGATAGTATAGGAATGCCAATTAAAGGGTAATGGTCATTCCAAAGGTTAATGCTTGTAACTCTTAAAAGAGAATAAATCGATGCAATACAATCCATTTTAGAAAAAAACTTCTCATCTGTGATCTTGTGACTAATTATTCCATTGGCAGTTTAGTAGCCATATCCTCCTTTCTTCCATTACTTAAAATGTCTAGGAAGTATGAATATGTTCACTCTCGAAAAGAGACTTATATAGATGATGATTATTTGACTGAGAGAAAAAGTGAGCTGCATTTAAAGTTTGAAAGAGTTAGAATACGTCCCATAAAAATCTGATCATATCACAACTACAGCCAATGGAGTGGGATGGGAGGGGAGGGGGGCGTTTGATAGAGGGAAGGCAAATGGTGGAACCACATCTATGAAGCATATGGCAAAGGTACAAGTCAGATCTATCAAGTATAGAACATAAATGTCTTAACATAATAATCAAGTAAATGAGGCGAAAGCTATATTAATTATTTTGATGCAAGCACTCCAAATTGTATTAAAAAACAACACATTGTACCCCACACATGCATAAATGTATTCGTGATCTATGTGTATATGACTTAATTTAAAAAAATTTAAAAAATAAATAAAAATAAAACTGTGATCATATTAAAGTATTAAGCAATGTCATTACCTCACGTCCTTAGCCACATACATAGACATATTCACGCATAAACACCAGTCACAATTTTGTTTCCTTTTGAGAAACTCAGGAGTTTGTGGAGTGACACTGAGCAAAATTGATTGTTCTCTAAATAGTAGGCTGGGAGAAAGAAGTATCATATCTGAGCATTATGAACCTTACCTCATTCTGAAAAAGAGCTGAAGTAAAGTGAGAGAAATGGTCTGCTGGCTCCTAATTCATGAAGTGACAATGATGAATGAATGAGAGTTAGCTCCAACTATAGCTGTTATGTTAGCTTCTGAACATTTTCTGCTGCTAGGAGCACAGAAAAACAAATTTTCCTATTAACAACAACAAAAAATGCTTTTTCCAAAATAGTATCTAAACAATATCCATCAAAGAGTCCATTTATTTTTCTGTGAGGGTACCCTTATTAGCAGTCTCAAAAAAAATCCAACAGCACGGAACTCGTTGGGCCCATATTAGCCACAGTGGAAACATTTTAATTAGCTATTTCCATTTTTCCAAAGTTAAGCAAGTAGAACATTCTATGGGGAGAGAGAGAAAACATTTGTTAGTTCAACTCTGCGCAAGATCTTTAAAAAGGGAAAAAATGCAAAACATGAGGCTAAATTTAAGGAGACAAAAATAAACTAGCGATATTTATCTGTTGCCTTATTCTCCCAAGTCCAACATTAACCCCAATTTTATTAAAAAAAAAAAAAAAGATTATTTCTTAACGTTCACTCTAGATCTCTCCTCATCTATTTACTTAAAGTTAAAATTAAACTATATATGTCCACAGCTAGAAATCAATGCAGAACCAATGCACTAGACCCCCCATACCTGTTCTGTAGATAATAACATAGAAAGGTGCAGGATAGGCAGGCAAGAAGAACATTGTTTCCTTTCTCTGAATTAATAAATGCACCTAAAGTAAGAAAATTAAGATACCTACACTACAATTTATTATAAAGATTAAATGAAATAATTTGATGTATAATACATCTTAATTACTCTTAAAAATATAACTACATGAAAACTTTTAACTCACTTGTGCTTTAACTTTCTCTTCTCTTGGAAATTGATTAATTCTGAACACTCATAATAATTCTGATGGAGTCATGCACTGCATAACAATGTTTCAGCCAGTGATGGACTGTGTATTTGATAATGGTTTTTGCTTACCATGGAATACCATTCAGCCACTAAAAGAGATGGAGACTTTACATGTTTTGTATTAACCTGGATGGAGGTGGAACACATTTTCCTTTGTAAAGCATCACAGGAATGAAGAAGCAAGAATCCAATGTACTCAAAACTAATATGAAGGCAGTGGATGAGCTAATATAAGAGGGTGTAGGGGGACAAGTAATTGGAGAAAGTGGAGGAGGGTAGGGAATAGGGGGGTCACGGTATATAGCACGCTTCTTGGGGTCAGAAAAAAATTATAAAGGGACTTTCTCTAACAAATGCAATGTGTGTAACCTAATTCTGTGCACCCTCAATGAATCCCAAACAATTTTTTAAAATAAATAAATAATAAAAATACAACCATAAAAGTGTTAATAAATTGATCTTTTTTAAGAAAAAAAAGATTATATTAGAGATGAAAAATTACTATCATCTAGTGATATTGTTGCCATCACCATGTCCTAACACAATACATAGTTCATGTGTTTGTAGTGATGTTGGTTTGAATAAGCCAACTGAGATAACAGCCATATAAAAGTATAGCATGTATAATTATTTACAGTACATAATATATGGTAATAAATGACTATGCAACTGATTTATATATTTACTTTAGTATACTTTTCATCTTTATGTTAGAGTGCACTTCTACTTACATACATAAAAAAAGTCAACTGTAAAGAGCTTCAGGTAAATTTTTCAAGAGAAGGACCAGAAAAAGGTATTGTTATCGTAGGAAATGACAGCTGCATTTGTGTTACTGGCCTTGAAGACCTTCCAGTGGAATAAGATCAGGACAGGGAAAACAACGCTATTAATGATATTGTGTAGGCCTAGGCTAATATGTGTGTTTGTGTCTTAGTTTTTTAACAAAAATGTATAAAGAGTTAAAAAAACAAACAAACAAAATTCCTTGTAAAGTAAGGATAAACGTATAAAGAAAATATTTGTGTACAGCTATTTTAAAAGATGCCTACATTTTAAGATAAGTGTTGTTATAAAAGAGTTAATTTTTTAAAAAATTAGAAGTTAATAAAGTGAAAAAGTTAAAGTGAACTAAAGGTAATTTGTAACTGATGAATGAAGGAATATCATTTTATAAATTTCGTGTCACCTAAGTGAACAGTGTTTATGAAGTCTACAGTATTTGTACAGTAAAATCCTAAATCTTCATAAATATTCACCACCCACTCAGCGACTCAGCCTAAGGAACTTCCAGTCCTTCAAACTCTATTTGTAGTAAGTTTCCTATAGAGGTATACCATTTTTGACCTTTTATGCTGTATTTTTAATGTAACTTTTCTGTGTTTAGTTATCCTTAGATACACAGGTACTGCTGTATTACAACTGCCTATAGTATTCAGTACAGTATCATGGGGTACAGGTTTGTAGCCTATTAGCAAATAAGCTGTGCCTTGTAGACAACAGGTGAATGTAATAATCTCTGCCACATAGGTTAGTGTACGTACACTTGATACTTGCCCAACACATTTCTCAGAATATAGCACTATAATTAAACAATGCATGATTGCAGGTGTAAATGGAATTATGCATGTATACTTTTTAGTGACCTCATATTTTAGTATTTACCTATTAATAATTTTTTTAATATGAAAGAGAGAGAGAATACGTGAGTGAATAAGGGCAGCAAGACCACTGAAAGCCTGAAGATCAGCTCTAGGAAGGAGTTGCTGCTTAAATTGCACAACTACAATGGTGAGAGTCACGCATTGCTAATTCCTTTGACAACACGTACACCCAGAAGAGGGAGAATATCCAGGAGCAGCAGCAGATATATATCGAAACCTTTTCCATGGAGCTACAGATACAGATAATGTGACAAACTTCAGACCATCCACAACACTCCACTGACCATCAACAAAAAACATGACAAACCTCCTAAGTAGTATAGGTTTCTGAATATTATAGTTCACTCAGCCATTGGGCTTGAGCAGAGTTTACATTTGTACTGCACCATGGAGGTAGATTTCTTTAGGTATTTTGTCACTTATGTATACTTACACAATTTAAAGATGTAATATTTCAAAAAACAAGTGTATTACTAATAGAAGTTGCAACATGCCTGCATATACACTATTAAGTTTAAGAAATAGATAACTTTATTGGCTCCACCCCTGCAGTTTAGCGGCTAGGGCACCAACCACATACACTGGAGCAGGAGGGTTTGAATCCAGCCCGGGCCTGCCAAACAATAATGACAACCTCAACAAAAAATAGCTGGGCATTGTGGTAGGTGCCTGTAGTCCCAGCTACTTGGGACTATAAAGAAAATTATAAAACCCTAAGAAAGGAAATAGCAGAGGACTTTAACAAATGGAAGAACATACCATGCTCATGGCTGAGAAGAAATCAACATTGTTAAAATGTCTATACTTCCCAGAGCAATTTACCTATTCAACGCCATCCCTATTAAAATACCAACATCCTACTTTCAAGACCTGGAAAAATGATCCTGCACTTTGTATGGAACCATTAAAAAAATCCATATAGCTAAGGTGGTTCTTAGTAATAAAAACAAATCCGGGGGTATCACCATACCAGATTTTATAAGGTCATAGTGTATTAAAAGGTCAGAGTGGTCAAGACAGCATGGTACTAGCACAAAAACAGAGACATAGATACTTGGAATAGTATAGAAAACCTGGAAATGAAACCAACACCTTATAGTTATTTAATCTTCCATAAACCAAACAAGAGCATTCACTGGGGGAAAGACTCCCTATTCAATAAATGGTGCTGGGAGAATTGGATGTCCATATGTAAAAGATTGAAACTGGATGCACACCTTTCTCCACTCACAAAAATTGATTCAGGATGGATAAAGGACTTAAATTTAATGCATGAGATGATAAAAATGTTTAAAGAAAGAATTGGAAAACCCCTGGAAAATATTGGCCTAGGGAAAGACTTTATGAGGAAGACTGCCATGGCAATAGCAACAACTTCAACAATAAACAAATGGGACTTAATTAAACTGAAAAGCTTGTGTACAGCCAAGGAGACAACAACCAAAGCAAATAGACAACCTACCCAATGGGAAAGGACATTTACACATTTTGAATCTGACAAAAGTTTAATAACCAGGATCTATACAGAACTTCAATTAATCTACAAGAA
>CAUYON010082140.1:0-16738 GCA_963573935.1 Arctocebus calabarensis
GGAAACGGTTTGTAGCAGTTTCCACGGTTAAGAACTATATTTCAAATGCGCCAATCCTCCCGATCTCTGTGTCTCACCAGCTGCCCGTCCACTCCAATAGTTCACACGAGGAAAGATCCAGAGCTCCCACCCTCTCACCTGTGGACCGGGGAGAAATGGGCTATGGGACCATCTCTGCCGCCATCTTCCAGCCACCTCCACCCAGCTATTTTTTATTGTAGTTGTCATTGTTGTTTACTTGGCCTGGGCTGGATTCATACCTGCCAGCCTCAATGTATGTGGCTGGTGCCATAAACACTGTTCTATGGGTGCCACGCCTGAATAATTATTCTTAATCTGAGTTTGGGTCATGCTGAAAATGGATCTTTTAGTAGCAAAAAATGTCAAAGAAAATACTAACCTCTTTGTTGTCTTTGGGAAAAACACATGCAGTAACACTGGCTGTTGACAAATCACATGGGTTTGCTGCACACCTGCATGATTCTATAGATGGTTAGTTACCCACCGGATTGAGATTTACTTTTGTCTGAAGGATACGTGTAGCATGCACTGTGATCCACACACTGTTGAAGGACCTGGCAAAATCTGTGTGTTCTTGTTGGAGCAGATACTCCTGGATAATGAAAAGCTGAGATCAGCAGTTCTCAACCTGTGGGTTGTGACCCTTTTGCAACCATGAAAATACATCACAGCATTAGGCAAGTTGGGAACCACTGGCTGAAATGGATATGGCTGTAAACAGCTCGAAAAAATGTATGAAGGATGTGACAAAGCACTATAAGAGTTTGAAACAATTCAATATGGATAGAAATTGTAATGTCCTGCACATGACATTATTTATGAAAGTAGAGGCAGTGTGTGAAGACATGACTCGTTGGAGAGGATTGCCATGAAGGAAAATATTTCCAACATTAATATCTTGAGATGAGGCTTAACTTTGGATGAGGCATAAAAAATAGCAGAGCCAGCCTCAGGTTAGAAGAAGGCTAACTAAATTTCTTTTAGAAATTTAAAGATAGATCAATTGTAGAGTGAATATTTTCAAAACCATTCACATTGGTGGATGTTAGTTAATCCCCCTCAAAATGAAAGTTATTTATCTCAAATAATCCTAGTTAATTCCTGTCTTAATTCATTCTTGTAATCAGTCGTGATCAATCCTCCCAGTTGCTCAGTCCCATGGCCATCGGGCCATGCTTGGTCCCTTTCCTTTCCTCACATCATTTATTCAATCTTGAGGCCCTGTCTCCCGTAAGGAGACACTAAATGAACACCAGGAGACTGACTCATCAAAAGAAGGCCAATTTTAAAAAGTCACATTCAAAACAGTAGGAAATGTCATTTTATTCAACCTTGTCCCCTCCTTTCCCTGCCGTGATGTGTACCAGTTTGGGGGAGAGCAGTCACTGGGCCTCCAGGCCCCATCTGTGAATCACAGAACGTTAAGTACATTGAATTTGAAATTCCTATTTGCGTCAAGTCTGCCTAAATGATTTGTCTCTATGTCACCTAAATCAAGAGACTGAAAGCCACGGGACAGTAGATATAGGTTGTGAAAACTGCATTCAGGAAGACCTGTAGACACATGGGGATGAGAGAGTTCTGGTATGAAAGGTAGTAGAAGAGCTAAGGCAGTAAAAAAAAGCAGAAGACAGGGCTGAGAGCACTAAGAAAATTAAGATATTTAAAAGTAACTGTGTATGGCAAGGAGTTGGGAAAAAAAAAAAAAACCAACAAGACCAGAAATAAAATAGACCCATACAGGCTTAGCAAAGGCAATGTCCCTCTTGTGTGGCACCTGTGGCTCAGTGGGTAGGACACTGGCTCCTTATACTGAGGGTGGCGGGTTCTAACCCCGCCCCGGCCAAACCACAACAAATAAATAGCTAGTCCTTGTGGCAGGTGCCTGTAGTCCCAGCTACTCGGGAGCTTGAGGCAACAGAATCTCCTAAGCTCAGGGTTTGGAGGTTGCTGTGAGCTGTGATGCCACAGCACTCTACCAAGGGTGATAAAGTGAGATTCAGTCTCTAAAAATAAAAAATAAAAAGAGAATGTCCCCAAAGGCATAAGAAGACTTTAAACTTGCATGCCAAGCTAATTAGTAAATATCTTCTACTGTACAGAACCAGTCTGCAAACACTGATGGCACGGTTGCCTTTTTAAATGACTAATGCTTGGTTTGAATGTTTTGTTTGTTTCTGTCAATTTACTTTTACTGAGGTATGGGACATGGGTTGGAACATGTCATGATTTGAATGTTTGTCTCCTCTAAAATTCGTATTGAAACTTAACTGCCAATGTAATAGTTTGGGGAGATGATTAAGCCGTGAAGGTGAGTTTAGTGCCTTAATACAAGGGCTTATGAGCCAGGTGCCATGACTGCTGCTTGTAATTCCAGCCACTTGGGAGACAGTGGTAGGAAGATCACGTAAGCCTAGTAGTCCAAGACTGCAGTAAGCTGTGATTACTCCACTGCTCTCCAGTCTGGGTTACAGAGTGAGACCTCAGCACCAAAAACAGAAAATAAAAATAAAAGGTTTTTTAGTCGTGGCCTCTCTCTTTGCTCTTCTGCCTTCCACTACGTGGGAATGCCCCATGACATGGTAGCACCTTGACCTTAGGCTTCCCAGCCTCCAGAATTGTGAGCCAATAAGTGCCTGTTCATTATAGATTACCCAGGCTACAGCATTGTTTGATCATCACAGAAAATATACCAAGACACACAATTTTCAAAGAAAGATCACAAGATATGCTGCGAAGTGGGATAATATGACCCTTCAAAGGAAAAAAGTACTGGCTAAATCTCTGGAAACTATTCCTGAGGAAACCCTACCTTCAGGCCTATCAGAAAAGGCTGTAAAACAACTGCTTAAATATGACTCAAATGCAAAAGGAAAACATGGAAAAAGAATGAAAGGAGCTCTTTACTCTCTCTCCCTCCGTGTGTCTCTGTCTCCCTCTCTCTCTCCCCTCCTCCTTAATGCTGCCCTGCAACATCCTCCGCCAATAAAGACCTTTTGTACAAAAAAAAGAATGAAAGGAAATCAGGAAAAAATACACTCCTATATGAACAAAATTAGCACTTTTTTTTTGAGACAGAGTCTCACTTTATCACCCTCGGTAGAGTGCCATGGTGTCTCATAACAACCTTCAACTCCTGGACTTAGATGATTCTCTTGCCTCAGCCTCCAGAGTAGCTGGGACTACAGGTGACTGCCACAACACCTGGCTATTTTGTTGTTGTTGTTATTGCAGTTTGGCCTGGGCTGGGTTTGAACCTGCCACCCTCGGTATATGGGGCCAGCACCCTACCCACTGAGCCACAGGCACCACCCCAAATGAGCATATTAGCAAAAAGAAATTATTTTAGAAGTACCCCCCAAAATTATTAAACTGAAAAATACAACTAAATACACAGAAGATTCAAACATACAAAATAAGAAAATAAGAAATGTAAAGGCAGGTCATTTGAAATTATTGAAATTACACAGGTGCTGTGGCTTAAAGCTGTATTCCTAGCACTCTGGGAGGCCAAGGCATGTGGATTGCTTGAGCTCAAGAGTTAGAGACCAGCCCGAGGCAGAGCTAGACCTCCTCTCTACTAAAAATAGAAAAACTAGCCAGGGGTCCTGGTGGACACTTGAGGCAAGAGGATCACTTGAGCCCAGGATGCAGTGACACTCTAGTCAGAGGTGACAGAGGGAGGGTCTGTCAAAGAAAGGGAGGAAGGGGGGAAAGGAAAGGAAAGGGAAAGGGAAAGAAAGAGAGGAAAGAGAAGAAAGGACAGGAAAGGAGAGGAGAGGAGAGGAAAGGGAAGGGAGAGAGAAAGAAAGAAAGAGAGGAAAGGGAAGGGAAGGGAAGGGAGGGAGGAAAGGAAGACAGGCAAAAACAGCTGAGAAGTTCATTGCTGGAACCACACCAGACCAGCAGTGAACCCTAGCGCATAGGAACAATGCACTTCATGTGATTATAACGTGTCAGTATGGGCCTGTCAGGTGTGATAAATGCCCCATGCGGTCTGGATAATGAGGGAGGCAGTGGGTATAGGCCAAGGGTTGTATGGAAAGTCTCTGCTCCTTCCTTTTAACTTTCCGGTGAGTCTAAAACTGCTCCAACACAATAAAATTTTAAGATTTTTTTTTTTAATGTGCTGGTGAGGGTATGTAAAAATTAGAATCCTTGTGCACTACTGGACAGAATGTAAAATGGTAACAATGCAATGGGAAACATTATGGCAGTTCTTCAAATAAATGAAAATAAAGTTACGTATGATCTGACAATCCCACTTCTGGGACTATAACAAAAAAGTTAAAAACAGGGGCTGAAACATGTATTTATATGCCCATGTTTAATAAAAGAATTATTCGTAACAGCCAGAAGTTGGAAGCCACCCAAGTGTTCATCGAATGGATGAATGGATAAACAAAATATGATAAATACATATAATGAAGCTTTATTCAGCCTTAAAAATGAAGAAAATTCTTACAGTACAGCATAAGTGAACCTTGAAGACATTATGATGTCTGTTGATGTGGGGTACCTACTGCTCAAATTTACAGAGACGGAGAGTAGAATTGTGGCTTCCAGGAGCCCCGGATATTTAGTTTCAGTTTGGGAATATGAAAAACAAAGTATTCTGGAGATGGGTGGTGGTAATGTGTGCACAACAGTGTAAACATATGTTACTGAAACATTGATGTAAAAGTGGTTAAAATAGTAAATTTCATACTGTGTTTCTTTTAGCACAACTAAAGAAATGGCCAGGCAAGAGTCCACTTCAAAGTTTTTAAGAGTTTTGTTTTATTGTGTTTTGCTTCGTGTATGTCCAGCAATCATGACAGTGCTCAGCCCTGGAAGTTCTCTGTTTTGAAAGCTGAGCGGATCTGGCGGCATGGTTAACTGTGATTTCATGGTTAACTATGATATCATCAACACTGTGTCTGGACCTGCAGGTCCTTAAGGATGCCAACTCTAGTTAGAGGCTGCAGTGTAAGTTTTACTTCTTTTCTATTATCACAAGTCTTTATCAAAAAAGTATAACTGAATCTCAGCTAATATTGTGGAGAATTAAGCAAACGATTCACACTTAAGCTTGGAAAGAATACAGGGGAACAAAAACATATCGTGAGGACAGTTCACTTCCAGAACATGCTACAGGTGATCCCAGCAAAGCAAACTGGAGACTTCCCAAAGGAAAATCATCTCCAGAGCCAGATGCATGTTCAAGGTGTGCACAACACCTCAATTTCCTGAATGATGAACTCCATGTTGTACCCAGACACATCTGCCATTATGGAAAACAGATTTGTTAGAAGTTAAGAAAAATGAGATCCCAGAGCACTCTGTTTTGTAATATTACCAGAAATAATACTTTACATGTTGGTGAATGGCAAACATACAAATAATCTCATAATGATGCTACTTTATGGTAGGTGGAAATAAATCTTAATTTTACAAATGAAAAACCTTGAGCCCAGAAATGTCCCACAAGTCCCTCAATTAGGCTGAAATCTCATCTATCAGATTTTAACATAAAATCCTCCAAGGAATAAACCAATTGCAGTTTGCATTTGTAATTATTAAAGAATGCATTAAATTTAGTTATAGAAGTTAATTTTATTTGCATGGTAGCTGAGAATTCAAAAGGAAACTATGATAATAATAAAAATTTCCTGATGAATCAGTTTATACACTATTCTGTACTGTGCATAGAAATGTAACAGAACACTCAAGTAAAAAATGGATGTGAAAAAATACAGGAAAGATAGTGAGATGGTGGGAAAAAGGAAAACTGAGCCTGCTTGTACTGGTAACCCCCCTTTCCCAGCACTGGGGAAAGTAAAAACAAGAAGGATGAGGTAATGGGACAAAGATTAGGAAAACAGGATAAGGCCTCCTTGGTGGCTCCATGGGCACCTTAGTGCCCTGCTGACTTCATTGTTCTGAAAAATATTTTCCTTGCTGAACTAGTTGACCATTAACTATTATTAACTGTAAATGCCATGAATTTGCTTCTGTACATACCAGTTGTAAAGTCTGGCTGCTTGCTTATTTTTTTTAGCTTACATAAATTACCCTATAAAAACTCTGTCCCCAAGCTGGTCTTTGCTGCTCTTCCGACCTGAGAAAGTAGTCAGGCTGGCCGGTCTTCATAAAAAGACTCCTCTCGGCTTATTCAGCTTGTCTGGTGGTCTCATCTCCTGCACCATAACAATAGGAAAAAGGACATGGAAAAAAGGTAATATATAATTCATGTTATATCTTTCAAAACACATAATATTTTAATGAAAATCATTTGAATGTAGTCAAGTAATCTTGCTAAAGCATATCCTTCGAGATTAGAATAAAGTGTTTGTGAAAACATCACCAAATATTTATTTCAGCATAATGCGTCTGGGAATAACTTAATGGTTTACATATTAATTTTCCCATCTCATTCTGATGAGTAGAAAAACGCTTTAATATAAATGCAGTTAAGTTTGTCATTTTATATCTACTCAACTTAGTTCCTCAAATTTATTATTGGTACTATCAGATTGTTTTTAGCAATTTTAAGCATTTGGGGAAGAAAGCATATCAAGCTGGAAAAAATGGTAAAACTTTTCTCAACATAATTAATGTCCATTTTTATTTTTATTGTCCAATCAATTATTTTAAAAGGTTACAAATTAATGCAATAAAATTTTGACTGATATGCATAGCCAATATCTCAGCACTTCAGGAGGTAAAACAAATTTCAATAAAAACAATTATAATAAATTCTACTAGAAAGGAGAAAAGAACTAGTTCAACTGAGATTTCCCACTGGGCTTAAAAAGGTATGAAATTAAAGGCAAAGGAAAAAGTATTATAAGCCATTTCTATAGGATTCCAAAAACTGTGCTTAATTTGCTTCATTTCTAAAAACATGTTCAAGCCAACTTCTTCTTCTGGTGCTAGTAAAACAAATACTTTGTGAAGGTTTCTGGTGATTGTCTAAAATGGTTGTACACAAATGTGTGGCTTCTTGCTGAAGAGTCGCCCTAGGTTCAAGTATAAAAACAGTGAACCTAGTGGGTAAAATGTATACTACCTGGGTGAAGTGCACACTTATACCTTCGATTTAAACGTCACGAAAGCGATTCATGTAACTAAATCTTTTGAAACCCTGTAATCGTCTGAAATTAAAAAAAAAATACTGGCCAAATATTAGCCTACTCCTAATCCAGGTGCTTGTGTATCATTCTTCTCTTATAAATGAGGCTTTTCTACCTTAACCAGAGACCTTTGGCCTTTCTAGATACAATCATTAAAAAAAAAAATCATCTGAGTTAGGTTTTAAATATACTAATACATGAAATGCATGTATAATTTTGTATGTATATACGTAGTTACTTTGAGTAAACACGTCTGACAGTCAATCAACCTGAGACAATAAAACACTGCTTGTTTGAACTCTTTCTTTTTTTAAAGAAAGCACTTATCGACCATTAACTGAAAATGTAATAGGTAAATAATGGCCGAACACTGACTCTATGCTAGGCCTTGTGCTAAGCCCCACAGATACCGTATTTGACACCAAGTAGTTGTTCCTTGGTGGGGCCAGGCAAAGTTTACTTCTGAAGTGAGTTTTGCCTATTAAAGAGTGAAGTAAAGTTATTAAAGAGTTAATCAACCAGGGCAAAAGGCAGGAGACACTACTTACAACAATGGTGGAATTCTTCCCACTTGAAAGAGGAACTGCAAGTGTACGCAGGGAACTGGCAAAGTGCTTTTGTGTTGCTGGACAGTGAAGTGAGAGTAGGAGAATGATTTGCCAGGAGATGCAGGAGGACACCAGAGATTAGAGCAACACAGAGAGCTTGCTCCATAACCTGGGGATAAGGCAGTGCTATCGGGAAACTCACCAGGGAAATTAAATCAGTGGATTATAAGGAATTAATTTGGTGAAACGAAACAATGACTAATGACTGAAACTTCCTCAAACAACAATAAAAAATAGGAACATGCTATGTTTTAATTTTATTTTTCTTCCCCTGTTCATGTATCTGTTGCTCTGATCAAGTCAATGAAATAGATAGCTGTCAGCCAAATCACTGCAGTCATGTGATCAGGAAGGGTTCTATGGAGCAGGTAAAAACCTCAAATTGGCCTTAAAACCTGCTTAGGATAAACGGGCTGAAGGGTAGATTAGAGTGCTGCTTCCCTCTCCGGTCTGACCTTATGTGCTTTCATTCATCTACTCATGCACCCATCACTCCTCTGTGGCTATATTCACCCGCAGTAACAAGCTCCTTCTTATCTGCATGACCTGCATGTGCTCTCTTTCCACGGTGATTGACAGCATCCATATTTTCAGGTGTAGCAAGTTATTTCAGGCACCTCTGGTGCATTTCTTGCTTCAGACTGGGAGCTGGCTTTTCATTTGTCCAAGAGTCCTGTGTGTAAGGAGGGCTCATTGTTATTGGCTTGGTCATTATCTTCAGGCCTTGTCAGTGGACGTGGCTAATGAATACATGTTATTTTTTAAAAACAAGATGTATTGTGACTCCCTGGGAATATTTTAAAATGTTATTATTGATTACCTATGTATAAACATACTTGTACTATGATTCAAATTATATAAAACTCAAGAGCATGTGTAGCTAAATATTAATAGTTTAATTTGTTGCTGATTTGTAAGATGATAAGCCTGTATGTAAAACAAAGCGAAAAGGTGATTTTCATACCAGGAAGATAACATTACCTCTATAGGGGGAGAGAGTTATGACCCTGAAGGGGTGCTCAGGCCACTGGAAGCGTTGGCAATGCCCTTTCCTTTGATAGGGTGGTTATATTAGGTGGCCATAAACTTCAGAGCAGTTTACTGAGTTATATATGTGTTCATAAAATTTTCCATGTGATTAAAGTTCTCAATGTAAAGTCAATTTTAAAAAGTTGCTGTGGCCTGCTCTTCTCAACTTTTCTTAATCATCACTGCTTTTTTTCTACAACTTTTTTTTCCCCAACCATTCCAGCCTATTTTTAAATATTTCATGTTTTAAAAATATCATGCATAGCATCTGGAACTTGTTGGAGAAATGACACCAAAGACTCCTAATAAGTAAATATGCTTTGGCTTGTTAGAAAGCTTTTTTCCTGTCTGGCACTCATGGCCCATCCATCAAGAATAGATAACTCCATTTTCTCTCATTAACAGAGTTATCAATAGTCTGCCATCCCTATCTCTGTATCTTAATTTAAGTTAAACTTAGTTTAGGCTGAAATAAATATTTTCTGAGCACTTTCCAGGTACCTAGCACTGTTCTACACAGAGTAAGTAACACAGGGCCCCTGCTCTTGAGAACATTGTGACAATAGTGATGAAATATGTTTGGGGGTAAACCAAATTATTGGGAAGGCTTTTTCACCCAAGGTCTGTAGCCATCTACGAGGAAAATGCTATTTTTATTTATTCAGATCAGAAATTTAGAGAAATGAATCTGGTGCTTTACTTATAATACATGCATAACCCCAGAAAACAAAAGAACATATATTACTTCTATGTACCTTAATTTCATTTTTATTCATATTAAGTAGACTCAAAGGAGCAGCCTACTTTTCTGTTTTGGGGTCTTTTGTTTGTTTTATTGTTATTTTATTTTTTAAAAGTAACTAGTAGATGATGGAGCTGGAAATCTATTCCAGGACATTATTCTCTTACTCTAAACAATGAAATTTCATTCCAAATTCTGCTTTCAGCCATATCTGATCTACCACCCCTCCCAATTGCCATAAACATGGCCTGCCCATTTTCAGACAAAGCTTTTGCGTGCACCTATTTGGTGTTCCACAGTCGTCTGAACCTGAGCTCAATGAGTCACTGAAATAGGCTCTCACACAGATGTATACAACCCCACATACGGGCCAAAGCCGCCACTATCACTCATTTAGACCAATGGGCAGCTCTTATAAGGGATGCTGTCGGCATTAAACATCAGATGAAAACCTAAAGGCAACAAATGTTGAAGCAATATAGAGTGGCAGAGATGGTCTTAGTTTGATAGTTAGAAGATAGGGGTTCTTATTCTGTCTTTGGTTCTTATGAGGGGTAGTGAGTGTGCAGATAGCTTCCCATTGTTTGGTGGCTCCAACTCCTCCACATATGCCCTTAGCCTAGCTTTCTTTTATTTATTTATTTATTTATTTGTTTGTTTGTTTGTTTATTATTTATTTTTTGTAGAGACATAGTCTCACTCTATCCCCCTCAGTAGAGTGCCGTGGCATCACACAGCTCACAGCAACCTCCAACTCCTGGGCTTAGGAGATTCTCTTGCCTCAGCCTCCCGAGTAGCTGGGACTACAGGTGCCTGCCACAATGCCTGCTATGCCTAGCTTTCTATAAATCTGGCAAATCACTTCAGTTTTCTTGTTCTCCTTTCTATAACACCCATTCATGCTGTCCACTGAGGCATCTCCTGGTATTTCTGGATTTTTGTACTGAGTGTGTCATGCACCTTTCAGCATGGGCAATTCCGGGGTGTGGATTTCTTCCCTAATCGTCTAGACAATGTTGTACTGTCTTTGTGAAGGTAACGTGCATGAAATAAACTGGTCTAAACTTCCTAACTCAAATAGAAATGGGATAATATTATGCAAGGACTTGAAAAGGAATGAAACACAACTGGACACTTTGGGAACGTGGATTGAAGACGTCATGTTGACCATTGAGGCCGTGCTAGGGTAGGAACTGTGATTGACAGACTGCTGCAGGTTTGGAGTGGGCTATGCTGGGAGCAGGCCTGTGGGAGACAGTTCTGCTAGGTTATCTCAGTGAAGTTCAGAGGACAATCCCCTCATCTTCAGGAAGGGATGAGGGGAAATTGTCCATTTTGAAATATACCAGAGCATTTGGTTGTTAACAAAGCTTTTCCTTAAAAGAAACCATTTTAGTAGTAACTTCCCTATCTGGTGTTGTCAAAGCCTAACCAACCTGGCAGAGGGAAAATAGCCAACTTCAGCCCCTCCAGCTATCCTGTCTGACTTTTCTAAGACTTTGAAAAAAATTGCAAGGCTTTTGTGCACTTAATAGCCAAGAAGTACAGCCTCACCAAAAGACTGGAACATATCTATAGAACCCTCCCACAAATCTCACCACTATATTACTAAAGGGATATCTTTCATAATTCCTTAGATACAGGACACCATGTCTAGTTGTCAATAAAAAAATGGAAAAGCGCACTAAAAAGGAAACAAAGTCAATTTAGAAAGACAAAGCAAACATCAGAACCAGACTCAGATATGGCAGGCACACTGGAATTATTAGGCCATACATTTAAAATCCTATGATTAATATGCTAAGAGATTTAATTAAAGAAAAAATAGATAACATATAAGAACAGATGGGTAATGTAGTTAGAGAGATAGAAATTTTAAAAAAATTAAAAAGTTAAAAAAATAAAGCCAGCAACACTAGAGATGAAAACACTGTAACTGGTGTGAAGGATGAAGGATGCCTGTGCTGGGTATAATAGTAGAGCAAACACGGGTAATGAAAGGATCTCTAAACTTGAGGACATGCTCTTTGAAACTTTCAGTACTGAAAAGCAAAAAGAATAAGACTGAGTAATAAAACACAACAGACAATCCAAGAATTGTGGGAAAACTAAACAAGGTATAATATTCATGTAATGAGAAAACCAGAAGGAGAACAAAGAAAAAAAGAAGAAATATTAGAAGTAATAATGACTGAACATTTCTTCAAATCACTGTCCAACACATCCAACAAGCTGGATAAATGGAGAAATAAAAAAACCCACACAAACACCTACACCTAATCACATCCTATTCCAACTGCAGAGCACCAAAGACAAAAAAAAAAAAAAAAAATTCTTAAAAGAAGCCAGAGGGGAGAAACACCTGTGTATAGAGGAGTGAAATTAAAGTAGCGTCCAACTGGTCTTCAGTAACCACACAAGCAAGAAGGGAGTGGACTGAAACATTTAAAGTGTTAAGGAAAATAAATGCCTCCTATCTGGAATTATGGAACCTGAAAAACTACCCCTCAAAAGTGAAGGGGCAGGGAGCAGCTGCGGGAAAGATAATTGAAGGAGGACGGAGGGCGTTTGGTTGGATCTCACCTAACCTGCACAGTGTGAGCTTATTCAGCACACCCCTTGAGTGAAGGGCCCTTCTACAACTTGAACTTTGCCTTGGAAATAAGAACATTGTAACCTCAAAATTTGTACCCTCATATTAATTTGAAATAAAAAAGAAGTGAAGAAAAACAAAGGTGTTCTTAGCTAAACAAACATTGAGGGAATTTATTGATGGTAGATCTGCCTTGCAAGAAATGTTTAAAAGAATTTCCTCAGAGAAAAGGAAATTGGCATAGGGTCGGATCTATACACAGAAAGGAAGAACATTAGAGAAGAAAAAAGTGAGGGTAAATGAAGTCTTTTAGTTTTCTTATTCTTCATTTATTTTACAGTTAATGTTTTTTTGCCCAAAATAATGCAAATGTATATGCTTATATAAAAGTATAATAAGTGGAGTGAAAGACAATTATACAAGGGACAAGAAGAAGGAATTAGATAGTTGCAGTAATTATGAAGCAGTATAGTGTTTGAAAGTGGATGAATAAGCAAAGCACAGGATTTTAAGAGCAGTGAAATTATTTTGTGTGATACTGTGATGTGAATATATGTAGTATGTTTTTTGGTTTTATTTTTATTATTTTTTGCTTTTAAGTTTTAGTATTTTTTTATTTCAAATTACTATGAGGGTGCCAATGTTTAAGTTACATTGTTTTCAAATATAAATTAGAGTTCTGTCTGTAGTCATTGACCTCTTCTGCCGGGGTCGTGCTGAACACTCTCACATTGTGCATGTTAGCTGAGATTATTATACACTTGTCTAAACTTTCAAAATGGACAACCCTAAAGAATAACAGTCTGTGAAATCATCACAAGGATCTCTCTGGAAGGAAATGGAAGACGGAAAGTGGAATACCACCACTAGTGCCTCCTATAGAGCACAGATGGAGCAAAATGCAGAGCATTTTCTGAGTCTGAAAGATCTCCAAAGTATCTCACGGTCACAGGATGAAGAGATGAGAGAAAGAGGTGCCACCGTCTCCTTCTTCAGACTTGGAAACTGCTGATTAGGGCTATGGTCAGACCCCTTCATCTACCAGTCCTCATCGGATATCTGCAAACCATTGGGTATTCCCCAAGAAGGACCATTGTCCCACACTGGAAGCTGGGAAAAGGTCACACCAATGTCCTTCAGGACGGACCAGGGTCAAGAAGGATGC
This sequence comes from Arctocebus calabarensis, assembly GCA_963573935.1. Lineage (NCBI taxonomy): Eukaryota > Metazoa > Chordata > Mammalia > Primates > Lorisidae > Arctocebus > Arctocebus calabarensis. Next base: position 13,274 of record CAUYON010082140.1, read on the forward strand.
CAGGTGAACCTCTGAGGAAGAGATTGTGAGTAAGAACAAGCAGCACAAATCTTCCCCTGGGGAAAAATGCCTTGGGGGTGCAATCCTCCGCTTTGATCAGGGACCAAGTCTTCTTTGGTCCCTCTCCAAAGAAGAACACCAAAGGCCCCTCTCAGGGGGTGGCACAGGTAGAAATGACCCTCTTGGAGTGTCAAGAAAGAGAAGGATGCTTTTCAGCAGCACCAAGAAGGTTTTACCCCTCTTTAAAGGGCCTTAGACAACCTCCTTAAAAATCCAAACCATAAAAACTTAGAGAAATGCAAACTGTGCAAAAACAGGCAAATTCTAAGCAATGAATAGTAGGAGCGAGAACAGGAAATCTCTGCTCAAAGAGATTTGTAAGAACATGAAGACTCAAGAATGGGAAATAAAAACTTAGAATTTGGACAGACAGCCAGGGGGCTCCCTTCCTGAACTTGAGGAAGGAGATATAGGAGATGCATGTGAACAGCCCTGTCGTGCTTACCTGAGCTATGACCAGCTCCAGAAAAAAAAGAAAAAAGATTATGAAAGCTTCAGCCCTATTGGGATCAGGGGGACCAGCTGTTCCCTAGTAAGTGAAGCTCAAGCCACCCCACACTCCACAGGAATACTGCACCTGTGATCCTGTGTTCCACAGGTAATGTCTCCCGCCAGGAAAACATATCAGAATTCTGAAAAAGGGGGGAAACTTCAGTCTTAGATAGGATTTTAAGGTCAATTATATTTTTTCTTGTTAGCTTGTCTCTTTGTAAATAATAGGAAATAGCTTTAATTAATAAACATCCCCAGATTGTGTGTGTATATATTGTTTTTCTATACGTAGTGTATATATACCAAATAGTAAATGTCAATGTCAGAAGTAGAATCAGAATCTAGATTTATTTGACTAATACTCTTCTTTAATCCCCAATTTGTCCATTTGTCTTTCCAAACTAATCTCAGTACACAATTTGAGAAACATACATCTTACCTGTCATGCATTATTCATCTTTGTATACCTGACCTGATATTTTGTGAGTTATCAGTAAATATGTACTGGATGACAATGTGTGTACACACCATATATGTAGGTGTTTATGTGTGTGTGAGTGTGTGTGTAATATAATCAGTAAATCATTTTTCTATTTTTTTTTTTTTTACTTTGGGGTGTCATTTTAGGTCCCTTTTATCTTTTATTAGTGAAATAAAAAGCCAGCCAATTGTTATATAGGGTCTGGTCCAGCTCTGTTTTTATGATTAGCTTATAACTTAGAAAATCAATGTTCCTTCTTAATTTATATATTCAATCTTAAACAGACAGTGAAACTAATAATATTGTACTTTTATTTTCTTTGATGTTTTTCTTCTAAGTTCTCTTGGTATTTCTGGAATTATTTTTTTCAAATATATTACTAAGTAGAACCTGTTAGTAGCAGATTAAGACCCCTAGCCCAGATTACAGAGTTGAAGCCAAATAATTGATTCAACAGTAGCCTAGGTAGGGCAATATTAGAAGACAGGAGGATATTAAAAAATTATTACCAGTAGACGTCAATAGCAGTTGTTCCCTAGTCACCGTACCCACTGTCTTGGCTCTATTTAAGTTTCCAGGATTCAGAACCACAATAAATGGAAAAAAAATGTATAGAGAGAAAGAATACTGTTTATTGTGAGCAGATCTCTGCTACCCTGATAGAATAATAGCCAAAAAGAGAAATAACTTTGAGTTTAATAGATGAACAAAGAAAATTATATTCCTTATTTATCTAAGTTAGTGAAATGAGATTCATTCATACTAGTTACAAATATTTGCTGGTGACTTTTTTGTGTCTTCTTTCACAGCCAGACAATCAATACCTATGGAGTCCCTCCTTTTAATAAGTATGGTCTTCGTAACTCCAAAACAAAAAAACTATAATTCTTTTGAATCTGGAAATCAATTCGGGAAGACAGTTTACATGCTAATGAAAAAGCTTAGGGGTGTGATTCTTCAGTCATAATTTTTCAAGGATATTTTGGAGTGCTTCTTGGGTCCAAATTAACTTTTAATTAACAATATTTTTTAGCATCTTGTTTGAAATGATATTTTCCACACATCACTTACAAGTTAGCAGCACGCACGTCAAATAACGTGCTTACGTGCTAACTTTCTATGCAAGTTTTCTTAAAAGCCTTTAAAGTTCTATCCCTTATTCTTTTCCATTAAGGAACCACAGTTATTTGTGATTATAGATGTAAAATACAGAAGCTTTTTTAAATTTCTAAAGATTTAAAATGTTTAAATAAACAAAAAGTTAAAGTACTTCGATTACACCAGGCTAGAATAAGAATATTAAGAATGTACATATTTATAGTTGAGAATCTACCTTTGTTTGAAAATAGTTTGAAAATAATATATATTTTAATAAGCCTGGAAAATCCTAGGCATGAAAAATGGCTATTGAAAGAATAAAATGAATACATATTAATAAAAATGATTTAATATTTAAGATACATGTTTGAGAATTGAAGTGTTGTGCAGGTTTAATAAATGGACTCTCTCAATTCACAAATAAATTTTCATTTGCAAGTGGTAACATGTATATGGTCTTCCTTCGGCCCAATACTTGATTGTATGTCATAATACAAATGAGAGATATCTTAGAGCTTAGAATGGTGCTTGGCCTGTGAGTGTCTTATGCTCTTGCTATTATTATTATTATCATTACTACCAATACTACTAATAATTCTGTATCCTCCCATAAAGTAAAAATTTCAAAATAGCAATGATTTAAGGCATATATTTTCAAAATGTATTTAGTGTCTTGCTTAAATATGCAGAAAACAAACAAAAAATCTGCCAAAATACTTCTACAAGTAAGTGTGTATTTTAGTAGGGTCAAAAGATACAAGTTTAACATACAAAATTCAATTGCATTACTATATACCAGCAATGGGTATTTGGAATTGGGATTGGAATTTTTATCTATTTATGTAATTTTTTTTTTTTTTTAGACTGGGTCTCACTTTATTGCCCTTGGTAGAGTGCCATGGGTCATAGTTCACAGCAACCTCAAACTCTTGGGCTCAAGAGATCCTCTTGCCTCGATTTTCTTCTTTAGTAGAGATAGGGTCTCACTCTTGCTCTAGCTGGTATCGAATTCGTGAGTTCAAACAATCCACCTGCAGCTCAGCACCTGTAGCACAGTAGTTACAGCACCAGCCACGTACACCGAGGGTGGCAAGTTTGAACTTTGCCGGGGCCAACTAAAACAATTGCAACAAGAAAATAGCTGAGCAAGGACACATATCTGATCTATTAAGTTTAGAGTATAAAAGTGTTAACACAATAATTAAGTAAATGAGGTGAGGGATATATTAACCAGTATGATATAAGCATTCCAAATTGTATATGAAATCAGCACCTTGAACCCCATAAATGCATTAATGTATACATGATCTACCGCTATATGATTTAATAAAAAT